>JAAALK010000081.1:11365279-11494162 GCA_019279435.1 Zizania palustris | reverse complement strand
TGGCATAACGATTGTGGATGTCTCGCCAGGGAGCGATGTAAGATAGTTTGGAAAAATTGGAAGACTGTCCCTGAAGCTACAAAGAACGAATTGTGACAGCATATAAAAGCGCATTATAAATTCCCGAAAGACCGCTTAGAAGACGCTAAAGCTGCCACATTGAAGACTATCGGGAAGGCTCTCCGTACATTTAGGACTAAACTGAACACACAATACCTTCAGAAAGATGAGTCGCCACTCAACGACTACGGCTTTATAACGCCAAATGAATGGAACGAATTCAAAATGCAGCATTGCTCGGAAGAAGACAACAATAGAGCACCATGTTCAAAGAACTTAATAAGAAGAATAAGTTCCCACATAAACATGGGCCAGGTGGATATAAGGCCAAGGAGGATGAGTGGAGTAGAAAGGAGGAGGAGGATCGTGCGGCTGGGTTACCTGAACAGTTTTCAGGTGCTGATCAGCGCACTAAGAGATGGCTCCTAGGTCAAGCTAAAAAAACACCCGAGGGCCAATATATGATCTCCGACTCACGGACTAGTGAAGTATTCCAGAAAGCACAGGAAATCGCTAAGTTGGAGAAGACTGGAAAGTTCAAGCCCGAGGGATGTAATGATCAGCTTACATCTGCTCTCGGAAACGAGGAACATCGAGGGCGCACCCGAGGTGTCTCTTCTATAGCACCCTGGAAAAATACTTTCAAGAAACAAGAGGGTGCCACATACAAGAAGCGTCAAGCATGCACAGACGATGCCGCAGAGCGCCGTGCAGAGTGGGAGCGACACTTTTTTGAATTTATTAACGAGAATCCAAACATAATGCAGGCTGTAGCGGGACAAATAATTGTGCCAGAGGTACGACTCGACGTACCAAGCAATGTTGGCTCAGTACAAGACAAATTTCCTGTAAATTATATTAAAGAGGACACACCATGCAGCCTGCATGTACCGATAGGGCGCAAAGGGCATTCCCAAGAGGCTGCACAAGGCATTGCTATGCCTGGGGATTTATTTCACAATCGGCCTATTCTTGCTGACTATACCAAGGTTCAGGTCAATGAGATCACCAATGACAGATTTATTAATGACCCTTGGATCTTCCAATGCCTGATGAGGGGATTGAGACAATCAGAGATGCTCTAAATAACTTTGTCCTATGGGCGAGCCGAGATATCAAATTACTACAAACAAGTTCTCAGAGTAAATCGCCTATTGTCTCATCACAATCCCCCACATATCTTTCATCTCAGGATGTGCAAAATATAGGATCTTTATCACCTGTTGATGAGCGTGAGATAGAGGAAAAGGCAGAGGAAGAGCCAGTGCCCGATAAAGTGGCAGAAGTGATAGAATCGAAAGTGACTGAGCCTGATCCTCAAGTGACAGAGCCAGTGCCAGTGCTTGAGCCCACTAATGAGCCCAACATAAAAGTGTCAGAGCCAGATCAAATTCCAGTGCCAGTTCCGGCTGAGCCTCAAGTGCCAGTGGCAAAGCCTGAAAAACACGATGCACGCCCAAAGCCAGCAATCCACAAGACAATTGTTCAAGTTGGGCAGTGTTCTGCGCCTAAATCTGAAATGCTTAAATTTTTTAGTACTATGGGGCAAACACGTTCTACGCCCGTAGAGGCTCACATAAAGGCTCCAGTACAAAAGCAGGCGGCCTCACTTTCTGTTGATAAATGGACCTACGGAGACGAGGATTATATTGAATATGAACCAGGCAAACCATTATTACCCCAACGAGTACTTAAGAGTATGCCTTGGGAGATGTGATCATTTCATGACTGGTACCTCAAAGCGTCTGCGTTAGGTGTTACACACATAGAAGTGAAGGTTCCAAAAGAAATATTCAACTGCCCAGAGTTTACTCTTGCACTATTTTTCGACGACTTCCATCGGATATTCCGTTTGAAGTGAATCGACATCACACACATGATACTCTGGTGCCTGTAAGTACTTTATACTTTGTCAATACAAAGCAAAAATTAATCATGTCTTATATTGACTATTGTTTCATAACATATGCAGTTTGAATTCATGTTGTGATACTTCTAATAAATATGGGTACTTGAACCCGTCATTCATAAGCCAAAGTAAACTGAACCCGGTACTAAATCGGGACAATGAAAAGTACTGGACCGCCGGTCGGAAAAAATTTCAAAAAAAGATGTTCAATAAAGACCAAGACGCACATAAGAAGAATAAAAGGAATTGTGTCGCGTTGTATATTGCGCAATGCATGTATAAATGGAGTGACAGAGAAATGATAAGTGGGGCATATAATTTTAAGTGAGTATACCCACTATATCCACTTAATCACATTTTATCGATTATGAAACTAGCATAATCATATATTACTTCTTTCGATAGTGATCATTGGATTGCACTTCTGATATACCCGAAAGACTCAAGGGTTTATATGCTCGACTCTCTCGACAAACCCAAAAAAGATTATCAAGATATATAAAATGTTATTCAGAGTGCATACAAATACTACGTGGAAAGGTTATGTGGCCCACATGATCCACAGAGGCCGAAAGATATGCATATCAGAACCAACTATCCGGTAATATTATATTTTGAAATTTCTTAATTCAATTGATAAAGCCAAACTATATACCATTCTAACTTTGTCTATTTTGAAGTGTCACAAACAACCTCTTGGTTCGGTGCATTGCGGGTACTACACGTGTGATTTCATGAGCAATGGCTTAGGAAAATTTGCGCGGACAGTCTCTGACCTCAGTAAAGAAGTAAGTTGATTTATTGTGTGTTAATCTAATATAACTTGCAATGTATGTACTTATATGTTATGTATGCAGGCGTCAGGTCCATCAACCATTGCCGAGAAGAGCCAACTCTCAGAATAAAAAATGTATGGAATCGTATCAAGGATGTGCCGCTTCACGATGCATGAAGTTCTTCATGAGCATGGAGTATTCTTTGATCCTGAGGGTGAAGTGGCCAAACATCCAACTTTGTATGATTGGACCAGAAGAACAAAAAGGCAAGAACAACAAATCGCTAAAAATTTTGAAGCTGATGAGAAGCAAAGAAAAGATGCATGAGCATGAGCATGTATTTGTGAAACATAAACCGCATGAGCATGTATTTGTGAAACAATGGTTAATTTTGAAATTTTGATAGATGTAAACTTTTAAACTTGATGTGTGATGAAATGTAAACTTTGTAAATTGTAAATTGATTAGATCGGTTGTCGTTGTGTTGATGTGTTGCTGTTGTGGATGTGTATGTGGATATGTGGATGTTTTGCTGCTGTGTATGTGGATGGCTGTGTGAAGCATATAATTTTTGTGTTTTGGTTTGTGGAACTGTGAATTATGGATCACAGCATTTTGTGTTATCGGTTATACACAGCAGTGGTGGGCAGATGAGGTCAGCTTTCCCGTTACTGCTGTTGACACAGTGGTGGCGGGCGCGCTGATATCATCTGCCCGCCACTGCTATTGATAACAGTAGTGGCGGGCAGATGAGGTCGGCGCGCCCGTTACTGCTGTTGACACAGTGGTGGCGGGCGAGCGGACCTCATCTGCCCGCCACTACTGTTATCAATAGTAGTGGCGGGCAGATGAGGTCAGCGCGCACGCCACTGCTGTTGACACAGTGGTGGCGGGCACTCTGCCCGCCACTGCTAACCAGGGATAGCAGTGGCGTTAGAGTAGTGGCGGACTGGATGCTCGCCACTACAGGTCGGTTTTGCCCGCCGCTACAGTGTCACTTTGTAGTAGTGATCAACTATAAAGTTGGCTACGATCTGGCCTTTCATAGCTCTTAGGGGTTCATAGGCCAAATCGTATTCAATCAAAGCGTAAGCCCACTTTCCGATTCTTCCACTTAGAATCGGCTTTTGCAACATGTGTTTATAACATCAGCTTGATAAATGACAACACATGTAGTAGGGAGAAGATAATGGCGTAATTTGGTACAGGCATAGTAAAGTGACAAACACAAACGTTTCACAAACGCGTACCTGGTTTCGGTGTCCAGCAGGCGGCGTCTCAAGAACGTGATGATGTACTCTTTTCCTTCTACCTCCTAGGTTAGCACGGCCCCGATCGCGCTATCTTTAGCATTGATGTACAGCCGAAACGGAATCCTGGCTTTGGGTGCTCTCACCACGGGCGGCGATGACAAGCACTCCTAGGATCTGGAGGCCGAGAGCCAGTTTCGGAGCACCTTCGGCGAGCTAGTCGCTTCTCACTCCCGCGGAGGGAAAAAGCTTTGACCGATTGCTTTTGACGCCCACGCGGCTTTGACCGCCAGGTTCTGGCGCCCGAGGAGTCGATCTAGCGCATTACTTGGCGCAGTTAATGTGACAAGCATGCAGGCGACGCGGGTGAGGTGGACCGTCAGAGACGGGCGCACCCGAGGCGCCAGCAAAGTCTTAAATACGGGCTCCGCGTGATCGGCGCGCGCACGCACCGAGCGGCGAAAGGTGGACCGGCGGCGGCCTCCATGCTTAAATAGCCCCTGCTGCGCTGGCCAAGACCTCTCTTGCCCACTCGCTTAGTCCCCTAGCAGCATCCTCGACGGCGAACACTTGCTCTTGAGCTCTTACTTTCTTCCTGCTTCCTCTTGCCATGGCGGAGAGGAGTGCTCCTACCGCGGTGGTAGACCCCCGCTTTCTGCAGCGCCAAGTGGCAGCGGCGGCGGTGGTGGTGGCGACTGCTTCAGGCCCATCAGAGGCACGCGACTCACGGGAGCTCCGTCCCACTTCGGAGCGGTTTCGGGAGCAGACCCTGGAGCTGGGGCCATCGACGAGCACCGATGCATCCATCGAACAAGTGACTAGGGGCCGCCTTGGCCCCGAGTCGAGGGCCAGGAAGCCGGGCCCAGAGTCGGTCCCAACGCCGCGAGAAGGGGAGGTCGTCGTCTTCGAGGCCTTCTTCGACACGGGACTGGGGTTCCCTTCCTCAAAGCTCCTCACCGAAGTCTTGGACGCCTTCCACCTGGAGCTCCTGCATCTCTCTCCGAACGCCGTGGCCCGCCTCGCTATCTTCGAGTAGGCCATGCGCGCCGAGGGCTGCGAAGGCAGGGTGGAGGTGTTCACACAGATGCATGAAGCCCTTTGCCAGCCGAAGAAGAAGGATGGCCGGGTGCTGGCCTTCGGGAGCATCGAACAGGAGGTCGGGGCCCGAATCGAGGGTGCGTCGAGCTGAAGCTCGGAACCCGATTGTAGGGTGCGTCGAGCCAGAGCTCGGAACCCGATTGTAGGGTGCGTCGAGCCGGAGCTCGGAACCCGAATCGAGGGTGCATCGAGCCAGAGCTCGGAACCCGAATCGAGTGTGCGTCGAGCCGGAGCTCGAAACCCGATTGTAGGGTGCATCGAGCCGGAGCTCGAAACCTGAATCGAGGGTGCGTCGAGCCGGAGCTCGGAACCCGATTGTAGGGTGCATCGAGCCGGAGCTCGGAACCCGAATCGAGGGTGCGTCGAGCCGGAGCTCGGAACCCGAATCGAGGGTGCATCGAGCCGGAGCTCGGAACCCGAATTGAGGGTGCATCGAGCCGAAGCTCGGAACCCGAATTGAGGGTGCGTCGAGCCGGAGCTCGGAACCTGAATCGAGGATGCGTCAAGCCAGAGCTCGGAACCCGATTGTCTGGTGAAAAAATGACGCTTAGATATCGAAGGGTGTCCATTTTAGCCGAAGCGTTCGCCTGATAGTATTATTGAATTGTAAATTGGGTACAACAGTGGCTGACATCGGCCATCACCGGGAGACACTTATAGAATTATGCAAAATAGTGCTTCAAGTGCTCGGCGTGCCAAATGTGTTTCAGGTCTTCGCCTTCTAAGGTAGCCAGTTGGTAGGACCCAGGCCACCTGGAGCCGGTCACGATGTATGGGCCTTCCCACTTGTTGCCTAGCTTCGTCGGGGCGGCCACCGCGCGCGGGATGAGGTGCCCAGGCTAGAACTCGTTGCGCTTGACCTTGGGGTCGTACCACTCCTTTGTCTGCTTCTGGTATTGTGAGAGGTTGGCGACGGCTCGGAGCCGTGTCTCCTCTGTAAGATCGAGGGAGATGGCGCGCTCTTGATCGCTCTCGGGCGTTGTGACTCGCATCGAGCCAGCCCGGATTTCCGTCGGGGTCATTGCTTCGTCACCGAAGAGGAGCCGAAACAGGGTGAATCCGGTGGCGTGGGAAGGGGTGGTCCGAATGGACCACAAGATCTTCAGGAGCTCTTCAGGCCACAATCCCTTAGCTAAGCCCACGATGCGTTTGTTAAGGCCAGAGAGTATATGTCCATTAGCCCGCTCAACAGTCCCATTTGATTGAGGGTGCTGAACTACTGTGAAGCAGAGCTAGACTCCCAATTCTTAGCAAAATGCTTTGAAAGCCCCAGCATCGAACTGAGTGCCATTGTCCAGTGTGAGCTGCTTGGGCACTCCGAAGCGGCAGACTATGTTCTGCCAGAAGAATTTCTAGACACTTTGGGAGGTGATGGAAGTCATTGGCTCGGCTTCGACCCATTTGGAGAAATACTCAACAGCGACGACAGCGAAGCGCAGGTTGCCTCTTGCTCTAGGGAACGGTCCAATGAGATCCATCCCCCAGCGAGCTAGAGGCCACATAGGTGGGATGAGCTACAGGCTAACCGAGGGCCTGTGGCTCCGTCGCCCCATCCATTGGCATCCTTGGAAGGTACGCACTAAGTCTTCGGTGTCGGCGAAGATTGTGGGCCAGTACACGCCCTGCCGGAGGACCTTCCCGGCGAGTGCCCGAGGGGCCAAATGGCTACCGCACAGCCCCTCTTGGATTTCTCGAAGCATTGTTATCCCGTCCGAGTGAGAGATGCACCGAAGCAGCGGGGAACATACCCCTGACTTGTACAAGATGCCATCAATGACTTGGAAAGACCTGGCGCAGAGTTGAAGTCGCGCTTGATCCGGACTGGGCCGGTCATCCAAATCACCGTCGAGTGCTCGCAAAATGGGCTCCCGCCAATCATGGCTGACCGTGCAGAGAACCGTGGCTGGACGAAGCGATGCTGGGGTTTCGGCCAGTACGGAGGCTGGTGCTTCGTCGCGGAGGGCCGCCGAAGGTTTGATAATCTCTTCGAAGAAGGCGCCCGACGACAAGGCTTGGCCGCTGGCTCTGGCTTTGGCGAGGGTGTCGGCTTAGCAGTTTTCGCTTCTTGGGATGCTTTGGATGGATATCCCCTTGAAGGATGCTTCGAATTTCCGAATGGCTTCGAGGTAGGCGGCGAGGTCCGGGTGCCAGGCCTGGAAGCTCTTGTCTATATGCCCGGTGATGACTTGGGAATCGGTCTTGACTACAACACGGGCGGCTCCGAGTGCATGCGCCTTGCGAAGACCCAGTAGCACTCCTTCGTACTCAGCGATATTGTTGTTAGCCTTGAAGTTCAGCCGAGCGGAATATGAAGCCTGCTGGCCGGAGGGGGAAACAATGACTGCTCCAGCTCCGACTCCTGAAGCCTAGTAGGCATCATCCGAATAGATGGTCCAGACCCCCTCGCCTGCTTCGGTACTGGCGTGATCAGTCGCAGACGTCCATTCAGCAACGAAGTCGGCGAGGATTTGAGATTTAACGGCAGTCTGGGCCACGAAGGAGATCCCGAATGGGGCGAGTTCTACCGCCCACTTTCCGATGCGTCCGGTGGCATCCTTGTTTCGGAACATGTCGCCCAGTGGGTATGCGGTTGGAATAATGATATCGTGAGCCAGGAAGTAATGCCGAAGTTTCCGGGATGCCATGACAAGGGCGTATGCCACCTTTTCGAGCTTGGAATATCGAGTTTTTGCTCCGGAGAAGGCTTCGGATACGAAGTAGACGGGCCGTTGCACCAGCTTCCCACCAAGGTCTTCTTCTTGAATCAGGGCCGCGCTTGCCGCACTGCCAGAGGCAGCGAGGTAAACCAAAAGAGGATTGTTGGCCCGAGGTGTGGCGAGGGCCACGAGGTCGGAGAGGTACTTCTTCATTTGATCGAAGCAGTTTTGACATTCGGGGGTCCATTCAAAATCTTTAGAGCCCCGAAGCGCCTTAAAAATGGGCAAGGTTTTTTCGGCCAATCTCGACAAAAAGCAGCTAAGAGCGGCCAGGCGCCCAACTAGCTTCTATGCTTGCTTCAAATTCCGAGGGGGGACATGTTTTGCAGTGCGCTGACTTGCGTTGGACTGGCTTCGATACCTTGGCTGGAAACCAGGTACCCCAGCAGCTTCCCAGCGCGTGCTGCGAAGACACACTTCTCAAGATTAAGGTGGATTCCACACCGCCGGAGGCTGTCGAAGGTTTCAGCTATGTCCGCACTATGGCGATCTTTGACCGTGCTCTTAATGACAATATCGTCCATATATGCTTCGATGTTGCGGCCAATCTGGTGGCCCAGAGCCTTAGATATCAATCTTGAGAAAGTGGCTCCGGCGTTGCGGAGGCCGAAAGGCATCCGAACGTAGCAGAACACTCCCAATGGGGTAACAAAGCTTGTTTTGACCTGATCTTCCGGCTTCATCCAGATCTGGTGATATCCTGAATAAGCGTCGAGGAAGCTGAGGAGCTCGGCACTGGCGGTGGAATCGACTAACTGGTCAATGCGAGGCATGGGGTAGGGGTCACGAGGGCAAGCTTTATTCAGAGAAGTGAAGTCGATACACATACGCCATTTTTCAGATGTTTTCTTCTGGACAAACACTGGATTAGACAACCACTCAGTGTGACTCACTTCCCGAATGACCCCCGCTCGAAGTAGCTTCTCAGTCTCGGCCTTGGCAAGTTCGGCTCACTCGACGGACAGCTTTCGAAGCCCCTGGCGCACCAGGCGAGCCTTCGGGTCGACCACCAGAGAATACTCAATAATTGAGCGGTCGACGCCTGGGATGTCTTCGTCGGACCATGCGAATATGTCTAGGTTGTTGCAGATGACTTCCTCGAGTTGCTCTGACACCTCCGGCTCTAGGCCCCCTCCGAATCAGATCGGGCACTCCTTCCCGTCCTGGACCAAGATCTTCGTGATGATCTCCCCCTCCGGGAGTGGCTTGGTCGGGCGCCCCTTCAGTACAGTATCTCCGATGCCTGGCGAGCCGATTCCCTCTGATCCTTCGCGGACGCTGTGGATCTGGCGCGGTTCCAGTGGCGCCGAGTGGCCATATTCGACCCGACGGGCCGCGGCCTGGTCGCCCAGGACCGACAACACCCCTCCTAGAGTTGGCATCTTGAGGCACAGGTAGTTGTGGTGGGTGATGGCTTTGAAGCGGTTGAGCATCCCCCTCACGAAGATGGTGTTGTAGGCGTACGGGGCATCGACGACATCGAAGAGGATCTCCTCACTGCGCCGGAGGGGGGAGTCTCCGAAGGTCACCTCCAACCCAATCTGGCCAAGGGCGTCGAGCGGTGGACCGACGAATCCCTGGAGTGGTCGGCAAGCCGGCAGCAAGTGCTTCTGAAAGAGACACAGCTGGTCAAAGGCCTGCATGAAGATGATGTCAGCAGAACTCCCGCCATCGACCAGGATGTGACGCACCTCAACTCTGGCGATGTCTGCCGAGATGACGAGGGGGTCGGCATGCGGAAACTTGACTCCGGTGGCATCTTTGGCGGTGAAGGAGATGGGGACGTGGGACCATTCGAGGAGCATGGAGGAGCTCGATGTGCCGATGTGCCCGACCTCCCTGGCGTAATCTCGCCGTTGGCGCTTGGACATGGCTCCCAGAGCCCCTCCTCCAGATATGGGGAGGACCACCCGTTTCCCTCGGTCCAGTGCGTCTTCGAGCTTGGGAGCCTGGATCCTGCCTAGCTCTGGGGCTAGGCTCAAGACTTCTGGCCCATCTTGGCGCCCGACTATCTGGACTGCTTCTGGGCGGGGTGTAGGGACTCCTTTGTCGGTGGAGCCACGACCAGCATTTCGCTCGAGGTAGTCATTCTGGGGGGCAAGGATGGTCTGGCAGGAGTCGGTGTCGTGGCTCCGATTTTCGCCGTGGACGCTGCAGTAAAGGGCGGCCCCTCCGGAGAGCGCTCGTGATGGAGCCCTGGTCCCGGTGGAGCGGCCTCCACTGGATGTGTGCTGGTGCTTGGCGGGGACCCGAGGGGTGATGCTGAGGACCTCCCCTCGAAGGTGCTTCCGACCTCGCCGGGAGTCTCGGTGAACGAGGTCTTGCCGGCCAGAGTCTTGGCGGCAGAAATCTGAAGCATGGCGGACTCCGCAGTCGAGGTCCGGCGAGACTTCGTATGCCCTGGCGTTCGTGGCTCAGACAGGGGCAATCATCGCCTGTCGGCGCCGCTGGCCTTCTTCGGACCGGGCGTACTCTTCGAAGTACGTCATGAGCTGTGCCACCGAGGAAATAGGCTTCTGATGAAGCTTATCGAGGAGGCCCGGGTGGGTGATGCCTTCCCGGGCAGCGTCGATGACTGAGGAAGCCGAAAGCCCCTTGATCTGGGCCTTGGTGTGTGCGAAGCGCTGGGAGTATTGCCGCAATGTCTCCCCTGGCTGCTGCTTTACTTGGAAGAGACTCCCGATGGACATAGGGGCCACGAAGGTTCCCTGGAAGTTGTTGATGAACTTTTTCCTCAGCTGATCCCATGAACGGATGGTCCCAGGCCAGAGCGACCAGAACCACCAGAGGGTGATCCCCTCGAGCGCCAAAGGGAAGCACTTAGCCATGGTGTCATGGCTCCCCCGGACGCTTCTATCGCTAGAGCGTACGAGCGGGAGAACTCTCAGGGGACGGAGTCCCCGGAGTACTTGGGAAGCTTTGCGGCGCGAAACTTCGAGCCGAAGCGCACCCTCTGGAGGTCGTGGTGCAGGGGAGACTCCTCGTCGTATGACGCGTTTTCTTCCTCCACTTGATCTTCGTCGTCGCTCAAGGTTACGGCTGCGACCCTCGTGGTACGGGAGGGCTCCAGGGGGCGGAGCGACGCCTCCTGGCGCCATTGAGCCAGCTCTGCCTTCAGCCTGGTGTTCTCAGCAGCCAAAGCATCAGCCTGACTCCCGCTTCCTCCGGAAGTGGTCTCAGGGTCTTGTGAGCTGATGTAGACGGTCCTGAGGGCCCCCGCCGGGGGCCCGTTCGGAGGGTGCACCTCTGAAGGCCCCTCCTAGAGCGCCGCGGGATTGGCGGAGGCCGGCTCCAGAACGCCAACGGGACCCCAAACCTCCGGCGTCCCCTCAGGGGCCTGGGTTGGCTCCATGGCAGGTGCCCCAATGGACGCGATGACCGGTTGGTCGGGAATGGCGACTGGGGTAGGCTCGACTCTGGCGGTGCGGGCTGACCACCGCAGAGGAACCGTGCTCGCGCCCTTCCGACCCGACATATTTTCGTGACTAGATGTAGAGGACGCAGCTTCTCGAACTAGGGTCCCCACGGACGGCACCAACTGTTGGGACGACGGATCGAACCAGCAGGTTTTCTCAATGAATGGGAGTAATGGAACGCTGTGCGCCAACTGTATTCTTGGATCATGTGTTTATTACAACTGTAGTTGGGGGTATTTATAGGGTGACCCGCTCTGAAGGGCCAGGTACCTCCAAACTCCAATTGCTACTCGGTCTGACATAGGTCAGCGGTACAGACAAAGTAGATGTTACATAGTACAGGCAAGAAGGTGCGATTCTGACAGTGTATCGGCCGTGTCTGGCGCTGCAAAGGCCGCCCGACACGGCGCAGGCGATCACGATCTTGTCCCCGTACGGTCTTGACTGGGTCTTCCCCATGCACGGCCTCCCTCCGGAGCCTCTGGTCCGCCCGAAGGTTGGCCTCCGGCATCTGGCTGGTCGCTCCCCCCCGAGGACCCCTCCGGCACGTCTCGGAGCCCCCGGAGACCTCTAGTCTCCTCGTTCGGAGGCTCGGGCACCTTCGGCGTAGGGCTTTGGGTCTTCTGGTCATAGCCTTCCTTTAGAGACGTACGGGCCTTCATGCTCCCCACTGTCATCGGGATTATCTCCCCAACAATTATGTGAATGTGAATCATGCCACTTACAGTATGGATGTTTCTTCAATTCATCGGCAGATGGAATGACTTGACCTTTAGGCAACCTGAGAAGCTGGTTCTTTAAGAGAAAATTGAATATTTTATCACACTTAGTTATGTCAAATGAGTACTTGACCTCACTAGGCCGATTCTTTGTGGGAGATGGCCGTAACTCAGAGCACGTGATGGGTTTACTCTTAGCGTGCCAAACCCATTCGGCCACGTACATGTCGGTCGAATCCTCCTCTTCTGACTCCACATCGGAGTGTTCCATGATGTGGATTTCAGCCCTAGGCTTGTTAAATTTCTTAATAAACTTTTTATCATTGGCTCGGCCTTCCTGGACCAGAGCCTGCTGCAAGACTTGGCTAACTTCTAAAAAGTTCTATTTGTCTAATCTTTCTTTAATCTCAGAACGCAACCCATTAAAAGCTAGTTCTACCAAATCCTTTTCTAAAATACTAAGGCTGAAACATCGGTTTCTAGTATCCATGAAACGCTTGATGTACTCGGAGACGTTCTCGTTAGATTTCTGCCTAACCGATGTCAAGTGTGAAAGCCTAAGTTCTGTCTCACCCGTGTAAAAGTAGTCATGGAATTTTTGTTCCAATTCATCCCACGTCTGAACGGAGTTCGGCGGGAGCGCTGAAAACCAAGTGAAAGCGGTGTCGGATAGCGAGAGAGAAAATAGTCTAATTTTTAGAGCGTCTGTCCTGCTAGCTTCTCCACACTGTGCTAAAAATTGACTAACATGCTCTAGTGTGGTTTTGCTACCCTCGCCATCAAACTTAGTGAATTTGGGGATTCTATAGCCGCGGGGGTAGGGTATCATATCGAAATGATCGAGATATGGCTTACAGTAAACCCTAACCTGACCCCTAGGCATGAAGCCGGTGCATTCCCTAAATAGTGCGAGAATTCGCTCCTCTAGGTCATCTTGGACCACTGCCTGCGCACGTCTCTCGTGCGGGGGCGCGACACGCCGCGGGATATCGGCGTGTCAGCCATGGGCCTCTTCTCTATGCGCTAGCTATACGACGTGCTTGAGCCTAGGTGCCTGTGCATGTGGTGCGGGCAGCGCAGGCAGGGCTGGTACCAACGCAGGTGGTGGTGGTGCGTGGTACGCGGTGCTAGTTTGGTCATAAACATAATGACTAGATTCGGCCATGGGTGTTGAGGCCGGAGATGTAACGGACTTGCCAGTGCTACCGTCAGTTCTGCTGTACACATGATTTACCGGAGGTACACTAGCAATAGGGATTAGTGGTATGGCCTTAGTAAAGCCGAACCATCTAAGAGTCGCCTCTACTTGGGAGCTAACTGCCGAATCTAAGCGGTTGTCTAGCGAAGCACTAACGGCCTGATCTACTGATGCGGCTATTTTTTGCTCAATCTCTAAAGAAGATAAATGAGGCGATACAGGTGTTACCTGGACCCAAGCAAGGTCGGGGGCAATGATGTCGTGCTTGATGAAGCCTGCGCATGTCTTGACGTTGCCCCCGAGCATCATGTCTTGGAGTGCCTTCAACTTTTCCTTGATCTCTACTCGGTCTTCTACGAGAATATCTTCAAGAGTTGGTGTTAGGATGTTGCAGTTGTCGACATCCGCACCTCCTATGGTGTCCATCGGCGGTGTAGACGTAGTAGTCGTTGTAGATGTACCGGTGGCCGATGTAAACGTACCCGTCATGTTGGCATAGCTTTTCCCCAGCGGAGTCGCCAAAAAGTGTGTTGACACGAAAACATGCCCCCGCACTTGGGTTAGTTCGATAATCCAAAAGTGTGCGGATACTTAGGGACAAGCCTAAGTGACACCGACGTCGTGTTCCGACTACCCTTAGTCGTGGTAAGGGGGGTGGAGTCGCCAGGCAATCAGATCACACAAAATAATCCAATTATCCGAAAGAAATATATTAAACAGAATAAATTAGCAAACCGAGCGAAGCTTGACTGATTTGAAGTATGATGTGAAGGGGGTCGCTGAAGTGTACCTTCGGCGTCTGATGTGAAGCGTCCCACCGAAGGGTACCTTTGGCGTTTGGACCGACCTAGCCGAAGATGAACTCCGAACAGATCTGGGCGCGACAATCACCTCCGAACAGCGGGGTTCGGCATGAAGTATCTGATACAGTAAGATACAGAATAATGACTCAAACGCAACGCGCGAGCGTGACTTTGTCTGGAGCGGAGTGCGAGCATGGCGAATCCTATCGTGACGAAGTCAATTGGCGTGCGGTCGAAATAACAGTCTCGCCGAATGGTGTTCTGGCAACCTCTGACACCAATCTCTCAGCTCTGGACACCTCCGACGAAGTAGCTCCGAACATGGAAACCTGCAACAGAGTAGATTCGAAGTACCAATTCGGCCTGAGGACCGAATTTTGCTAAGTGTTGCACTAGTGGCGAAGGTAGCAATCTGTTACGCAGATTACCGGATACTTCAGGCGAAGTAACAAGGCAATAGCAATCTATTACATAGATTAACGGATACTTCATAGGCGAAGTAACAAGGATTACCACTATTTCGAAGTGGCCATCGGAGGGCTTCTAGGAAAACCCACGAAGAGTATAGAAAAGTAAAAATAAAGTAAATGTGATTCAAAGATAGGGCTTTGTGGTTGATTTTGTCGGGGGGGGGGGCCTCTGAACTGGCTTCACCTCTATACTTATAGGGGCTAGACCTCTAATCTAATCTGCTATAATTCGACTGAATAGAGATAAACACTTAGCTAGAATCGGGTCCAACTCTATCTCTGTCTGAAGTGGGCCTTCAGCCAAGCCTGCCGAAGCCTGCTCCTTGGGCTGAAGCTTCGGCGGAGTGTGCCTCCAAAGGCCTCCTGGCCGAAGGCCATGGGCTGGCTGGAAGCTTCCGGAGCCCATAGCCCAATGGTCCTTCAACCCTGTAGGGCTTCAGCCTGACCCGGGACGTGTATTTTTGGCCCAAATTACCAAAATTGATATTTTGACAATCTTAATCATTGATGTCATTTTTTGCTATCAACACACTCCTTGATTTGGTCAAAATCACGTTGCTGACTTGCCCCCCAAGTAAATTTGGCTTCATTCTTTAGCTGAAGTACAGGCACAAAAGCATCAATCTTGCCAGAAAAGTTAGATATGAAGCGACACAAATAATTGTTGGGGAATAGGGGAGTTACGCTCGCCGACAAATTCAAAATTTCCACCCTATGACCCTAGGCTCATGCGCGTGTGAGATCATAGATCAGTACCTTCTAGCACTTGACACGCTAGGTGCAGTGGAATAAGAGGTTCATGAAGCATGTCAAGCCTATCCTCGCTTTGTCCCGGCTGTTCCTCGCCGATCCAATCGATGAAGAAGTCACCTTCCTCGTGGTGACGGCCACGTACGTCGCTTATGGAGCAACGCCTCCACGGAGTCCACACATACAGGGATAGAGTTCCTCCCACAGCAACATGCTAGCACCACACGTGAGAGATGGGAAATCCTTGATCTCAACATTTGAGATCAAGAAAGGGAGGAGAGGAGTCTATGGTGTCTAGATCCACTCTAGGCTTATTCCCTATTCCAAGACCTCCTCCTCCTCTCCTTATTTAGGGCTAAAAGCCCCCTAGGTCATGCACATCTTGGAACCCACAAATTAGTTACAACTAATCCATATTCATAACAGATCCAATCTGATACCCCACATCGAAAGTTCCGATCCTAGATCGGAACTTCCGACAAGGTATTTTTCTAATCTCCAAATTCAGCACAACACGCAACAGATCCAATATGTTTTCGCCCACCTCAGAACTTCCGATACCATATCAGAACTTCCGATCAGAACAAAAATTCTCTGATTCCGAATCGGAACTTCCGACTCGTCGGAACTTCCGAAGCAACATTTGCTCTCTATATCGACACCAAATAATAACTGAAACTTCCAATACTACCTATCGGAACTTCCGATCTATGGAATTTTCTTGGGCATATCCTTCAATCTCCCACTTGCACAAGAACCAATTCTTCGCATGTTTTTTAATCCATCCCCTTAAGTGTGTGACCCGATAGGTTCATACACTAACGGTTGTTCACTGGAAACCATTTCCGACTCACTGTTCAATAGCGGCACCTAGCAGCACATATTGAACACCGAAAGCGTACAAAATCAAATTGTCATGAACTTTGATATATGCATGCACCAGTCCCTTTACCACACGCTGTCAGTCAAGCTCAAGGTGAGATACGTGCCACCCTTGTTGGTTAGCTCGACATTTCACTCGATCAAGCATTGGATTCAAATCATGACTAACTCCTTAGTCATAGTGGAATGGCCATGAACCTTTCCAATCCAATACCTCGAGGGCCCAGAGACGAATCTCCCGTTATTAGGAGGGGTAAACTCCATCTTGACCGCTCATATCCCAAGAAATGTTTCACAACACATCTAAAAACAAGCTGATTAGTCTACTTCAACTGGCTTGGGCTTCCATACTTGCTTGGGTACTGGTCAAGGGTGAATCTCCTCAAAGATCGCATCTCGCTCATCTTCGTCCTTCTTCTCTTTCATCTCATGTGCCCGGAGACATTGCATACGCCTCTTCTAGGACATAGTCATGCCTAGAGGTGCCCATGAAGATTGTGCTTTGTACCAAGGGCCACAAACTTGCTCCTAGAATTTTTGGCCGAATGGGAATTACCCTGATCAGCCTCGATGATTTTGTGCTTCCCATGGGAATCCTTTTGTGCATTATCGGTCAGACCAGCCTTATTAGGCCAGTCAGACCAGGTCTTGTCGGTCGGACCAGTCATAGAAGAATAATTTGACCGACTGTTGCCGGGCATTTGGAACGTGGCAGTCAGACCGAAGTGTTGTTAGTCAGACCGACTACGGGGGGCGGTCATACTGATGCCGCCCTCGGTCGCCTTCTCTGGTTTTCCTCCATCTTGTTCTTGAAGGGTTCCCTTAGGGATTGGGACGTCCCGAGAGCCCACCTTAATGACGATGGACTTAGAGACCCTTTACGATGTGTCTTTGTGTCCATCTCCCCCATCCTCATGTCGAGGTGGTCGTTCCTCACTCTGTGGCATGACGGACAGCCAACTGAAGATGCCACATCCCATTGTGCCCATCTGCTCCTGTATGTAGGGTGTCTCCTATGGATAACAAGGGATACTCTCAAAAAAGTAAGGGAACGGGTACCCGGTGGGTGGAAAGTAGTACGAAGCCCACTGCGTCATTGGGAACTAGTATAGAGGTGGAGACATCGATGGATCTAGTGGTCTTGTGTATCGGGGATCAAACCAATTCCCTTGTGGATGGCTCGGCCTTGTCGGAGGCCTTGGCCAAGTACTTGCCTTCTCGGCCCTCTTCTGGTGCTTTTGTAGTAGCATCTCATATGTCACCTTCGGCTTCTTATGGGATCTAGCCAAAGATGCTTCGTTAGTGTTCACCTTCCAAACCCCTACCTTAGGATTCTTTGGCACGAGCATTTGCGGGTGAGGTTCTCCTACTACGACCGCTTTCCCCTTAGATGACTCAGCCCGCTCAGGCTAAATCAACACCTTCTTCCCATCAAGGTCAATGGTGTTCATGGGAAAGGGGTCTTGGTCTAGCTTCATATTGGGACTAGTATCCAACTTCAATCGCCCCTCATCTATGGCCGATTGAACCTGTCGACAGAAGACATTGCAATCATTAGTAGAGTGAGAATGGGAATCATGCCACTTACAATAAGCGTGTTTCTTCAAATCATCGGTAGTAGGAATGTCGTGACCCTTTGGCAACCTAACACTACTGTTGGGGGAAAATATCTCATCTTCGGGGTTATTGCTAAAGCAGCATGAAGACAGCCAACTAGTTCGAAGATTGTCCGAAGACCTTCTTCGAAGATGCTCGGAACCTGGTTCGAAGCCCGAAGACAGGTACTGGTTCGAAGTATGTCTTCGAACCAAAGCCCTTCAGGATCTTTTCTGCCAGCTAAGATGGAAGACTTATCTTCTATCCTATTAGATTAGTCTTTTACCATTTTAGCCCTATTAAGGAAACCGAATAGTTTCCTTAATGTCGGTTGTAATAGAGGGGTAAATAGGTCTTTTCCTTAATGTTTAGGCCTATAAATACCCCCCATTTCATCCTGTAATAAGGACCGATTACAAGTGATTCAATACACACTTTCGAACTATTCTAAGCTATTATCCTTTCGGAGGCTTAAAACAGTTTGCTTCGCAAACACTTCGTTTGTTAGTTTCTTTTCTACAGAAACCTGTTAGCGTAATCTTTTACGCCAACAGTTGGCGCCGTCCGTGGGGAACCTAGTTCAAAAAACTTCGTTCTCTACCAATTTCTTGCATCATGCCTCCTAAGCGGAGCGCACCTCGCAATCCCACTCGGAGGTCCTCTCGGATCTCCGGAGAGATACCCTTCGACACAGTCGAAGTCGGAGGGTCTTCGACTATCCCTCCACCTCAAACTCCGCAAGGGGCTTCTATCCCTCGAGGATATGATACCTCTCCGCCAACCCCTTCCATACTCCGACCGCCCGGAGCCACTCCGCCACCCTCCATTCCGATTCGAACTGATCATACCAGTTCTCAAGACCCGGAAGGTCCTTCCGGAGGAGATGAAGATAGCCTTGGAGACATGGCCACTCAAATGGCCAATCTTCAAGCTGAGGTAGCGAGGTGGCGACAAGAGGCTGCGAACAGGCTTCGCTCTCAAGCCACCCCAGCTATCCCCAAAGTGCCCGAAGACGACGATCTTGATTATCCCGAAGCCCCGGAGAACGCCTCTTATGACAATGAATCTCCGTTGCATCCCGAGCTTCAGAAGGTTCGCTTCGATCCGAAGTTCAAAGCTTCGAAGCTCTGCAAGTATGCCGGAGACGAAGATCCTAGTGAGTTTGCACGTTCTTATGCCCTAGCGATTGAGGCTAGTGGCGGAGACAGAGAAACTATGGCGAAGTGCTTCCCGTTAGCCCTTCAAGGAGTGGCGTTGAGATGGTTCTGGTCTTTAAAGCCAGGATCAATCGCTTCCTGGTCACAGTTGAAGAGGAAGTTTATAAGTAACTTTTAGGGCACCTTCGTGCCCCCCATGTCGACAGGAAGCCTTTTCCAAGTGAAACAGCTCCCCGGAGAAACATTGAGGCAATATTTCAAGCGCTTCGCTCACACGAAGTCGCAAATTCGGGGGCTGTCCACATCTTCGGTGGTTGATGCGGCTCGGGAAGGCGTCAGTCATAAAGGCCTTCTGGATAAACTGCATCGGAAGAGCATCACCACAGTATCACAGCTGATGTCGTACTTCGAGGAATATTTGAAGTCAGAAGAAGGTTGGCTTCGGAGGACTGCTGCTACTTCGACAGTTTTGACAGAAGTTAAAGCAGAGGTGAAGACTCCGGCGCAGCCGCAAGAACCAGTCTTCGAAGTGCAACATGATAGAAGAAGAGGGCAAAAGCACCCTCGTTCTGAAGTCTTAAACATTGCACCCCCGCAGAAGTTTGCACCAAGAGCTCCACAGTCTGCGGGGAACAAGCCCAGCGGCTGGAGGCTGCCAGGGAAAACGGCTGGCAAGAGCCAGACCCTTTTTTGCTGTATTCATGGAGAGAATAGAAGCCATGCAACTGACACCTGCAAGGCTATTCTTACCCTTCGGGGAGAATACTTGGAGAGAACTTCGGGTCGAGGTAGTACCGACCGAAGTCCAGCAGCAGCAGTGCGCCCGGAGCCGGTCCAGGCTGTGGCGCGGATAGAAAATGTTGATGCTGCAAGGCACCTTCCGGTGGCCAATGTTATGCCACCTCCGAAGCAAGAAGAAGGGCAAGATAGAGGGAAGAGAGTAGTTCTCCCTATCTCCGGAGGAGGTACCCTCGGAAGCATGTCCAAGAGACAGCGAAGAGAGTACGTTCGAGAAGTAGGCCACATTGGGACTTCGTCATCTGCAGCTGCAATGCCGGAGTGGTCTCATGTTCCAATATCTTTCTCTGCGGAGGATGCAGCTGGTATCAAGTTCCCGCATGCAGATCCATTGGTTATTACTGCTGATATTGCAGGGACAGAAGTCCGAAGGGTGCTAATTGACGGAGGTAGCTCGGCAGATATCATATTTGTACAAGCCTTCGATCAGTTATGCATTTCCCGGAAGCATCTCCTCCCAGCGGCTCGTCCTCTGCAAGGCTTCGCAGGACCTCCGCTAGATGCACTTGGCCAGATAGGCCTGGAAGTAACCTTCGGAGAAGGTTTACTAGCCCGAACTGAAGAAGTTATCTTTGATGTGGTAGATGCCCCGTATGCTTATAATGTCATCTTCGGACGAGGCATGTTGAATCAGTTCGGAGCTGTGGCGCATCACAACTACTTGTGCATAAAGATGCCCACACAATCAGGAGTTCTGACAATCTTCGGAGATCAAGCCATGGCTCGGAGGGCAGAATATGGCCATGGTCCTCCTCTTGATCCGAGGCAAGTAAACAGTGTTCAAAATAATGAAGAAATTTTTTCAGCCTCTTCCGAAGCTTCGAAGAAGTCATTTCCAAGACCAAGTCCCGAAGGAGAGATTGCAACGAAGATCATCGTTAAAGATGGTAAAGAATACACTTTTCAATTTGGTAAAGATTTACCTCCTGAAGTTGCAACTTCCTTGGAAAAGGTCATAGAAGAAAACTTGGATGTCTTCGCTTGGTCTGACGAAGATATCACCGGAGTCGATCGGGATATTATTGAGCACAGTTTGCTTGTAAACCCGAAGGCCCGGCCTGTTCGGCAAGGGCTCCGGAAGATGTCCGCAGAAAGAGCTGCTCTAGCTAAGGCCGAAGTTGAAAAACTGTTGAAGGCTGGGATTATCAGAGAAGTGGCCCATACAGAATGGCTAGCCAACCCAGTCTTCGTCAGGAAGAAGTCTTCCGGAAAGTGGCGCATGTGCATTGATTTCACATCTTTGAATAAAGCGTGCCCACGTGACCCCTACCCCATGCCCCGAATTGATCAACTAGTTGACTCCACTGCAGGTTCGGAGTTACTAAGCTTCCTCGACGCGTATTCTGGTTATCATCAAATATGGTTGAAGCGCGAAGATGAAATCAAGACGAGCTTTGTAACTCCTTCGGGAGTCTTCTGCTATGTAAGAATGCCCTTCGGCCTAAGAAATGCCGGGGCTACTTTTTCAAGATTAGTTGCTAAGGCTCTAGGTCATCAACTAGGCCGTAATGTAGAGGCCTATATGGATGATATTGTAATAAAGAGTGCTTTAAAGCACCAACATAGCCTAGACTTAGCAGAAACACTCAATAGCCTTCGGGCATGTGGAATCCGTCTTAACCCCGAAAAATGTGTATTCGGAGCTAAGGCTGGAAAGTTGTTAGGGTACTTAGTTTCAAGCAGGGGAATTGAAGCTAGCCCTACTCAAATAACTGCGCTGCAGAAGATGGCTCCTCCGGAGAATTTAAAGCAAGTGCAAAAGCTGACTGGACGTCTGGCCGCACTTAGCAGGTTTTTATCAAGGTCTGCGGAGAGGAGCTTGCCAATATTTAAAGCTTTGAAAGGGTCCGAAGATTTTGCATGGACACCGGAGTGTCAGAAAAGCTTCGAAGATATTAAAGATTATCTCAGCAATCTTGCTACACTCACGGTGCCTATTGCGGACGAAACCCTACTCCTGTATCTTGCAGCTACAGGTTCAGCTGTCAGCGCAGTCCTTGTCAGAGAAGCAGATATCAATGGGAAGTTGGTCCAAAATCCTGTCTATTTTGTATCTGAAGCATTGTCAGGAGCGAAGACAAGATACTCCGAACTTGAAAAGTTCGTTTATGCTCTGATAATGGCTTCGAGAAAGCTAAGACATTATTTTTTGGCTCATAATGTAATTGTACCAACTTCGTATCCTTTAGGAGATATGCTCCGAAGCAAAGATTCCACTGGAAGGATTGGAAAGTGGGCAGTAGAGCTAGCACCCTTCGGCATATCTTTCCTGGCAAGGACAGCTATCAAGTCTCAAGTCCTAGCAGACTTCGTAGCAGAGTGGACTCCACCTGCGAAGTTGACTCCAGAGAAATCAGATGACGGAGTTTGGATTATTTACTCCGATGGGGCTTTCCAAGCATCCGGAGCAGGCATTGGGGCAGTATTAATTTCACCGTCAGGACAAAGAGCAATGTACTCCGCAAGACTCAACTTTAAGTCTACCAATAATATAGCGGAGTACGAAGGAATTTTATTGGGACTCCGGAAAGCACGTGCTCTAGGGGCTACAAGGATAATTATAAAAACAGATTCTTAGATAGTAGCAGGGCACGTGGACAAAAGTTTCCAAGTCCGACATCCACAACTTGCAAAATACTTGGAAGAAATCCGCAAGATCGAAGCACATTTCAAGGGTATTTCCATTCGGAGTATACCAAGAGCTGAAAATGTGCAAGCGGACATTTTAGCGAAGGCTGCTGCCGGAGCTGTGGATGTGCCTGACGAAGCTTTCTATGAGGAGCTCAATATACCTTCGGTGCCACAAGTTGCTTCTGCAGAGATTCTCTGCATTCCTAGTGCAGATTGGAAAGATTCGATCATAGAACTCTTGCAAGGAGGAACAAATTTGCACGAAGAGCCCCAATTGTCTAGATTAAAACTCAGAGCAAGAAATTATCAGTTAATCAACGGTATATTATACAAGGCCGGAGTATGTTCCCCTCTACTCCGATGTATATCTCAAGCCGAAGGCCAAGAAATTCTTCGAGAAATTCACGAAGGCCTTTGTGGAAGCCATTTAGCCCCTAGAGCACTGGCAGGAAAAACACTTCGCCAGGGGCTTTATTGGCACACAATAACAGCTGATGCGGAGAGCTTGGTCCGCACTTGTCAAGGATGCCAGTGGATGGGTCGACGGAGTCATCGCCCACCAACAGCTCTTCAAGTCATTGCTCCGGTATGGCCTATGGCCAGATGGGGTATGGATCTAATTGGTCCCTTTCCGTTAGCAAAGGGAAATCTGAAGTTCGCAGTGGTAGCCATTGAATATTTTTCTAAGTGGGTAGAAGCAGAGCCCTTAACAGCTATCACTTCGAATAATGTACAGAAATTCTTCTGGAAGAACATTATTTGCCGGTTCGGAGTGCCTAGATATCTCACAGTTGATAATGGAACACAATTCGACGCAGAACCCTTCAGGAAGTTTTGCGAAGACCTAGGCATTCAACTATGTTTTGCTGCAGTGAGGCATCCTCAGTCGAATGGAGCCGTTGAGCGAGCCAATGGAAATATTTTATCAGGGCTAAATCGAAGAATAGTAGGATTATCAAAGGGACTGTGGACCGAAGAACTTCCGAAGATTCTGTGGTCCATTCGGACTACGCAAACAAGGTCCACAGGTTTTACTCCGTTCAGACTACTATTCGGAGATGAAGCAATGACTCCAACGGAGCTCAAAGGGGGATCATTTCGCAGCACCGAACCAGACATCGAAGAAGAAAGACAAGCTTCGTTAGATTTGTCAGAAGAAACAAGACTTCGAGCTGTGGCTAATTTATCAAAGTATCATCAGCAGACGAAGACTTGGTATGACCCGAAGGTTAAGCTCAGCGAGTTAAGGCCGGGTCATCTTGTTCTACGAAGCATTATAACACCAGGGAAGTTAGGCAATAAATGGGAAGGTCCATATCTAATTGTCCGCTCCGGGCGCCCTGGTTCATTCAAATTAGCTAATTTAGAAGGTGAAGAGTTAGCACATACTTGGCATGCGGAGCACCTAAAGCGATATTTCGCATAAGGGCTCCTTGTAATCCGCTTGTAATCACCTCTAAATTAATAAAACATACACCCTGTGGTTTGCCTTCCCCTTGACACTCCTAGTTTCCCGAGCGGACGCGCTGGGACGGAAGTCGATCGAGAGGGAAGTGTCATCAAGCTGGGCTGTATTTCCGGACTTCGTACCCATAAAGTCGAAGCCTCCGGTGTGGTGGCTGAAATCCATCCGGAGCCCAAGCTGATACCTTGTAGGCATCCGTAAAAGAGCCAATACCACATTCTACGGAGTCCAAGCTTCGGCTGGTAGACTTCCGTAAAAAGAGCCGAAGGTGGCCAAAATCTGCGGAGTCCAAGCTGCAGCTTGTCAGACATCCGTAAAAAGAGCCGAAGGTGGCCAAATTCTGCGAAGTCCAAGCTCCGGCTGGTAGACTTCTGCAAAAATAGCCGAAGGTGGCTACAAATTCTGCGAAGTCCAAGCTCCAGCTGGTAGACTTCTGCAAAAAAGAGCCCAAGGTGGCCAAATTCTGCGAAGTCCAAGCTCCGGCTGGTAGACTTCTGCAAAAATAGCCGAAGGTGGCTAAAGCAAAACAGCATTTAAGCCATGAGCTTCGAATGTCTGTTCATATAAGTCCAAAGTGACAAATTTCTTAAGACACTAAAGTGTCTTCGAAGTTATCTTAATTGATTTCTTTCGTAAAGCAAACAAAGGTACCAAGTTACCATTCTTCTGACTACAAAGGTTGAAGACGTTTCATAAGATTTCAAAAGATCTTTAAAATGACAGAGGGGCTCCGAACCCCCAAAAAATTGTACTCCGAAGTTTTTTCTTTGTGCATAACCATCTTTGAATACAGTTCGAAGTTGCTTATACCCAAAGAGGGGCTAGTAAATATGGAGACAATTTTAAATCGGCATTCATTATTGAAACAAATGTGTTTACAGATTACATTATGAAAAATTGGTATCTATACCAAGAAGGAATCGGAGACCTCTTCGGTCCCGAGAGCTAGGGGTGGAACGACTAGTTCCAACATCGGAAGTTCTAAGAACTTTACGTTTAACTCTTTTCCTCCCCTTCGAAGCTCTAAAATCCTTTTGCTCTTGTTGAAGCTCGGCCCAAGTTCGAAGCCGCTCGGGGCTTCTTTCCCAGCTTTTAAGATCTTCAGATCTTTTATTTTGGGCTTCACCTTCGTCTTCGGACCAATTAGTGTCTTCAGAAGACGAGGTGTTTGCGTCAATCTCTTTATCTTCCTCTTTGATATAAG
Source organism: Zizania palustris (assembly GCA_019279435.1). Classification (NCBI taxonomy): domain Eukaryota; kingdom Viridiplantae; phylum Streptophyta; class Magnoliopsida; order Poales; family Poaceae; genus Zizania; species Zizania palustris. The sequence goes on along the minus strand of JAAALK010000081.1, from coordinate 11,469,263 downwards.
ACAATACGTCTTTGATTACTTCGGGCGCAATAACGCCGGAGTCATCTCGAGGAATAAGAAATCGAGGACGCTTATAACTCTTTAGAAGTTCGAAGGTGTTCCACAGTGAGCGAAGTTCGCTATTAAGCTCTAACACTTCGATATCTTCCATAAGAGGCAAAGCCTAAAAATATGACAAACAAGACTTTCATTGATAAATATTTACAAGCATCAGCTTTACATAATAAAAAAATCCTAAATAATCCTAAACCTGCGGGTTCGGAGGAGGCTGACTGCTCGAAGCTTGGCTCCGAACTTGCTTTTGGCGTTGGCCTTCATCAATCCAAGCCTTGATCGCAGATCGACCTTCGGCTCTCCACGAAGTTTGGAAGGCTCGCCAAGCAGTAGCTACGCCTTCGGAAGGAGTCAAAAGTCTCGCATCGTCGAAGATGATGGAACCCTCTACGCTCGGAGTGATTGTTCGGCCCAAATCTTCGTAGTAGCGAAGTATTCCAAGGGCAGACACTTGTCCGGAGAGTTCTCCATAACGCATGCCTGCCGTCTTCATTTGCTTCGCTGCTCCTTGGATCCTCTTTAGCCGGCGCAGCAGAGTTACATTGTCATCCGAAGGTAGTGATCCAGTAGTACCAAAGTACTCCAAGACACCTAGCATCTGTTCGATGACCTCCGAAGCCACCTTCTCAGACTTGAGCTTTTCCGCGTTAAGTGCTTCCTTGACCGAAGTCGTTTCTGCTAAAACTCCGGAGATTCTAGCATTCTCCGTAGTCAAAGCATTCTTCTGAGTCCGGAGTTGGCCAGCTTCTTCTTGTAGCCTTACAAGTTCAGACCCTTTGGCAGCATCCTCCGTCCGCAGTCTTTCAATCTCCGCTCGAAGCACAATTCTTTCTGCTTCGAGCTCTTTCTTCGCAGCCTCCAAGCTTCGCCTAGCCCTTCGCTCCGCTAGTATTACATTGTCCATTTGAGCTACTCGACCTTCGGAGAAGTTAAAATTTCTTTGAAGAGCCTCGTTCTCTTCCCGAAGTTGAGCAATTTCATTTTCGCTCGATAAAGCCACAGCGCGGGCTAAGACTGCTTGCTAAGAAAAAAGAAAAATTGAAATAAGAAATTATTCATATATAATTTGCTATTTAGTTCGAAGATGCTTTATACCTGATAAGCTGCTCTTTCCACAGCAAGGTTAAGCTCCGAACCCTTCACTCTGCTTAAACGGGCTACCAGTTATGTTTCCCCGACTTTGCGACTGGCTTCACCCAAAGGTTTAACCAAAGTCCCAAGTCCGGTTTTCTCCTCCAAAAAAGGAGTTATGAGAGGAAGCATTACTGAAGCCTTCTGATCAGCTCTGCTTAGCGAAGGTCCGGAGAGTTCTTCCGAGGCCCTTGGAACTTCTGAAGAAGGCCCCCCCTCAGTCGATTCACTTTCATCTGTTGACTCAGATGAAGTCGATCCTTGGGCAGGGGGAGGCTCAATGTGTCTTTTTCCTCTTCTAGGCCCCGGTAGAGTAACCTCCGGTCGTGGCTCCGAAGTTGTCGAAGGCCTTTGAATTGTATCTTCGAGGGATACTTCGACAACAGGAGGCTCTGCCAAAACAGAAATATTATACATTGTATAATTTTGCAGAAATTGATAAAAATTATGCAAAATTTACCTTCGACATTCTGATCGGAGGATCAAATGTGAAGTCATCATCTGACTCCGCAGTTAAATTTTCCGCTATCGGAGCATCTCCATGATCAGCCCTTTCCTCCACAACCGAAGTTGCAGGAATTTCGGTTTCATCTCCACCCATAGGGGCTTCGATCTGTTCATCTTGGGTATCCGGAGCTCTTACTTCTTCAATGTTGGTTTGGGGCTCCGGTATACCTGCAGTATCTTCAATGTAAATACTTCGTTGAGCTGCATCTTCATCAATCAATTTCACTAATAAAGTACCTTCATCCTCTTTAGAACCAGAAAGTGAGGTTCTTGAGCTTGAAGGAGCAGGATCCGAAGGTGCGAGATTCTTTGGCTTCCGAGCCACCTTCTTCACCGGGGTTTTCGCTGAACTTGAAGCTCTGGCTTCAGCTACTCTTTTCTTGGGTCCTTTCTCCTGAGGCACCCAATCCATCAGAGGGGGTGGAGTTAACTCCAGCATTCCCCATACTCTGTTAAATCGCTCCCAACTTCCGACTAATTTGATTCGCCATTCTTTTTCTGACGAAGTTGGAGCACCCAGAATCTTCTCCGAAGCCCTTACAATTTGTTCTGATGTAATAGGGTCTGAAGAAGCTAAAAAATAATTCGAGTTAGTCTTTCTTCGAAGTAAATATGTACAATGCATGTTGGTTTCGAAGTTACCTGCAGGGCTCGAAGTATAATTGATTTTGCGAAGTCCGCCTTCGGAGTCATCTTCGAAGATGATAGGCCAGTTGGCCATCAGTGGAGGAATTTGAAGACCGATGAATTCTTCAGCCAAGTCTCGCATACTGAGCCTTCGGCTAACTTTTTCAAGCAGGTTCAGGCGGGCTTCGAGCTGACCTTCGTCAGGTTGCACTAGGGCTTCTTTCCGGAATCTGATTTCTTTGAGGGGCCCAGCCAGAGGACTGCTAGCTCCGACTTCGGCATAAAACCACCTCAGTACCCAATCAGTGTACCATCTAGCATTGATGGCCTTAGCAGGGAATCGCAGAGCATATTCGTCTCGAAGCCTGAAATTGATGCTTCCGAAGGCAACCACTACTTTCTCACCTCCGGAGTCTACGGAGGTCTTCGGCTGACAAGTCGCTCTATGCAGTGCAGCGAAGATTTCAGCCCTCCCCTCACAGCCTTCGGCTCTCAGCGCCCACTCAAAGATAGCTAATCTAGCTACAGCATTCGGAGATAGCTGGGGGAGGGTTACATGAAACAGGTCAAGAACTTCGGCCAAGAAATCCACAGCAGGGAGGCCCAAGCCTGCTTCGAAAAAAGCTTCGAACACTACAACCTCTCCGGGTCTTGGTGATGGGATTGATTCTTTGCCCGGCCTCCGAACCATAACCCCATTGCTAATCTTACCCCCTGCTGTGATTGCCAAAGATTCTCTTTTGCAGGTAGACGGCCCTAACTCAAAGGATTGATCCAAGTACTTAGTCGATGGTGGGCACAGACCTTGGTCATCGGGGATTTGGGGATTTCTCCCCCTGCCGCCATGGATGTTGCCACCTGCATCGAGGGTGCCGCCGCCAATGTCGCCGCCGCTGCTGCTGCGGCTGCCTGCTGCCGAGCCAAGGTCGAAGGAGGCGCAGATCCCTTGGTCTTCACCATCGCGATTGCCGAATTGATCTGAGGGAATGGAGACTAGGGCTCAAGAACTCGAAGGCTAGGGTTCAAGAACTCAAAGGGCTCAAAAAGCTTTGACTGAGAGGAAGCGGTGAAAAGGTAATCGGGTAAGTTTTGGGGCTCTTTATTTATAGCCTAATCTTTCCGTTTGTTACCGTTTGGGCTCTACCCTTTCGCATTCCCGCTTGTTATTCTCCCCCGAAAATAACGCCTCATATAACTTCCGTTAGAAACAGAAACTAACGGCTATTTTTTCTAAGTCTAAAAAGACTTTCGAACTTCCTGAGTCAGTTCTAAGATAGTTCGAACAGTAATTACTTTATGACTGATTCGAAGTTCATGTCTTCATGCATTTCGGAGATAAAACGAAAATCAATAACCCCTATGATTGGTTATCTTTTCTTTCCGTATACTGCTCTCCTAACGTTACAGGTCGTACGGAGAAGCGTATTCGAGGGGCTACTGTTGGGGGAAAATATCTCATCTTCGGGGTTATTGCTAAAGCAGCATGAAGACAACCAACTAGTTCGAAGATTGTCCGAAGACCTTCTTCGAAGATGCTCGGAACCTGGTTCGAAGCCCGAAGACAGGTACTGGTTCGAAGTATGTCTTCGAACCAAAGCCCTTCAGGATCTTTTCTGCCAGCTAAGATGGAAGACTTATCTTCTATCCTATTAGATTAGTCTTTTACCATTTTAGCCCTATTAAGGAAACCGAATAGTTTCCTTAATGTCGGTTGTAATAGAGGGGTAAATAGGTCTTTTCCTTAATGTTTAGGCCTATAAATACCCCCCATTTCATCCTGTAATAAGGACCGATTACAAGTGATTCAATACACACTTTCGAACTATTCTAAGCTATTATCCTTTCGGAGGCTTAGAACAGTTTGCTTCACAAACACTTCGTTTGTTAGTTTCTTTTCTACAGAAACCTGTTAGCGTAATCTTTTACGCCAACAACTACTACATAAAGATACAAAAGTGACGGGTCGTAACGTACATTAGTGACGAGCATGTCCCCCGTCACCCTTATCGCGTCAGTAAAGCAAACAGTCGGGTGATAGAACTCGTAGGAGGCTCTACAGGTAGTTAAGTTGATGGGTAGAAGGCCGGGAGTGATCAAGGTTTTGAAAATTCTAGTGGATCCTTCATTCCAGCACACATCGTCCAAGAGGAACCCACAGGGTATTCGTACTCGTATAAGTACTCATATGCAAACTAGACAATCTTCTCATCCCTGAAGCCACAGTAAAATGCCACGAAATAGAGGCTCAAGGAATCGAGAGACATCTAGAAGGTGAATCGGTCGACTCAGGATAATCCATAGGATAATCCACATGGAATTCCATCAAAGAAAGGGGAGGATTGTTGATCGCTTCAGTGGTGTAAATGTTGAGCCATAGCTGCAAATACCACCAAGGCCCACCAAAGTGACCGACAGGTTCGCTAGCCGATAGATTGGCCAATACTTAATGAAGGAGATGATAAGTCGTGCCAAGGAGGTATCGGCCGATAGGGATTTTCTTTTGGGCAGCAAGATGCTCGGCTAGGAATTGGAGGTGGGAAGTTGGACCCAGAGTGGATCCACATAACACAAACCGCTCCATCCAAATGTTGAGGAAAGCCATGTGTTCCTCGGCTTTGACGGGACTGGTCTTCTTGTTGTGCTTCATGATATATTTACCCCAACTACCGATGGATTTTACACCAAGGCGATGGGTCAACTTGGAGCGGAAAGATAGAGGGTTTCAAGGGGAGATAATGTCAAGAGAGGTCAAAGTTGATCCTAATTTCCTCCCAAGACAGATGGTTGATGGTCGATACCCTGAGGTACCAATCGCGCCAACCGGGAAGAGGAGAAGGAAAGTCCCTAAAGCGAAGTTGCCAATCGGAAGAAAGCATGGAGGAACATTTAAAAGGGATCCGATTAGTTTTTGTGTTTATGATGTCAACAAGATCGAGGTCACCCATCAGACCTAGGAAATGGTGAGTGGCATGGTTAGCAACGAGAATCAAAACATGCTTCCACAAGTTCTACAAAGAAGAAAATGGAAAAGAAATGATAATAAAAAGGGAACAGTGAAGTAAAGCGGCGGACAAACCAAGAAAAACCGAAGAACAATGAAAATAGAGGAATGACGAAGACTTACCTTGGTGATCACGTTGATGGTGTCCATAGCTGGTGTTGCCGACGTGCGAGGTCGGCGAAGGAAAGAAGATGACGAGTGGTCGCTGGTGTTGCAGATGGAGGTGAGCTCGAGGGCTAAAGTGAGAAGTGAACAGAAAGCGTGAATATGAAAGGCGGAGTGGCCGGGGGTACTTATAAAGCAAAGGATGACTCCTCGGCGGCCGGGTCAAACCAATCCCGCCAGATCTAGTGGGGACCACCTGCAATGTTCAGCAAAAGGTAATCATGAGTACAATTTTTGAAACGCTGAGATCTTTGCAGGCCCGGGATTAGAGGAATCGAATCTTCGGCTTAAAGAGCACCAGTACAAAATTGTGTGGGATAAATTACAAAACTGTGTGGGATAAAGCTTGGTCTGATGCCACCACAAAGAAAAGTAGATGCATCAGACCAAGCGACACCCAACGCAGCTATGAATGGTCGGGGAAGAAGAAGCAAAAAGAAAGAAGGAAAAGTTATACGAAGCTGGAACCCTAGGCAAAATTTTATACTAGAAGATGAAGGGTTTCGGCTACAATTAATGAGTGTGAAAAGACGTCACAATTAGATGTTTGAAAAGACGTGATGGTAGAGGGTGATGATGGCCGGTAATTTCGAAGCATCAATAACCATTTAATGCTCCGAAACTGGGGTGCATGTGTTGACGCCAAGATTTAGTAGATCCTAGGCCCAATAAGGATGTCACACGGTCAACAGGAGTTAAAGGAGTCGGGTCAAAAGTGGTCGAAGAAGACTGTCCATATTGTTACGATATGACTAGACATGCAAGAGCCGATGAAGGTGAGAAACGATAATGATGATCCAGTACCAGTTACAATGTGTGTTACTTGGATGGCAACTCTTCGGACTATAAATATGTATCTAGTAGCTAGGTTTGACACACACAATCAACCACAACAAACTACTACTTTTGGCGCATCGCCGCCCTTGGGTTTCCAAGGTTAATCCCAGTAGGACTCGGCACTTGGAACCGGGTTGCATCGTCTTGATCTCCGACAAAGAGGTGAGTCCCGCCACCCTAACGGTCACATCGAATAGGTTTGTGTTCTTCGAGGCTGCATCGTATCGATCTCTTGAGATACCAAACCGATCGGTGTGGTCATCGGGTTTATCTTGGTATATTTTGCTAGGTCTAAGGCTGCATCATTTTGATCTCTTAGATTGATGTGAATTAGATGTCGTAGTTTAAGGCTTCATCGGTTAAGTCTGACATCTTGATCTATCGTATCATGTTCATACTATGTACCATTCATATAAATAAAGTATGCCCAATGCATTGAGGTGTTATTGTTTTATCATGATTAGCGACTGTCTCGGTTAGTTTCTATCAGAGTACAAGTCAATAGGTTACCTCTATTTCTACACTATATTGTATCTCCATCTAGGAGACACTCGTCGGCCTTTGAACACAAGGACTTCACCTTATCGACTGATAGCGTGTTCAGCCCGATAGCGTGGGCGTGGTTATCGGCCCTATGTCCGATAGGCGTGCTTATTCCTATTTATTTTATTCTCGCCATAGTCATCGGCTCAACAGTCGATCGGCGTTGCTACTAACGTTATCCTTTATGATTCCTTATCAATTGTAGGGTCAAACTGATTGGCGTGCTTAGAACCTTCTTTTTTCTTCTAAGATTATAGGACCTACACTAGATCTAAACAGATCTCCCAGGCCATGTGTGTGACCAAAAAAATATATCAACATATGCCCAAATTCGTAGTGGCTGATATAGGTCCGTAACACATCGGCCAACCACTGAGGCTCACAGAGGGGGCGTCAAGGTCATCCTCTTGCACAAGCAAAGGTGAGCAGATAAAAGGAAGACGATTGAAATAAGTAAAAGGGTGAGTTGAAGTATTAGCCTCGAGCCCCGCGTTAGCATCACCCGGGTGAAGCCGCTCCCGATAGACCAGTGAAGAGAAGTTAAAGAGATGCTGCTTTAGTTCACCCCACCATTGGGGAAAGTCGGTGGAGGACACTCGGCAAGTCGTCTAGGAGATAAAGTCACCAACAAGGATCTCATTGGTCATGTGGAAGAGGTGATCCCACTCTACGCTATCATTGACTTCCCCACGAACTTGGATTTGATCAATGAAGAATAGGTGGGGTGGAAGTTGACCAAAACCTAACTGTCTTGCGAAGACCGATGGATGATAGAACTCGTAAGAGCCCTTCCGAGGATTCTCAATGGTAAAATTAAAGGGCATGAGGCAAGGAAGAATTGTGGCCTTGAAAATACGGGTGGATTCCTCGTCCCAGAACACATCAAGAAAGGTTAGCCGATGGGGGCATTCATACTCCGAGTAATACTCGTAGGGATACCAGATGACCCAATCAGAGAATGCAAGATAAAAGCCCTAAAAGCAGGCAGCTAATGGTTCAGGAGACATAGGAAAGGCAGAATGGCATGTGGTCGCTTCACCTAGGGAAGAACATCGATGATAAATAGGAGAAGTCGATTCTAGAAAATCAGAGGGAAAACGCATTAAAGCAAGAGGGGTATCACCGACAACATCGACAATGTAGACGTTGAGCCAAAGTTGAAGAAACCACCAAGGGCTATTAGGGCAGCCAACAGGATCACTAGCCGATAGCTTGGACGATACAAGATGGAGGAGATGGTACGTGGCTCCGAGGAGGTATCGGCCAAGAGGGATTTTTACTTGAGCGGCAAGTTGTTCGGCCAAAAATTGAAACTAGAAGATTTGGCTCAAGGCGGACACGTAGAAAACGGACCTCTCTAACCAAAGATTGAGAAAGGCTACGTGCTCACGAATGTCTACGGGGCTAGTTTTCTTATCGTGTCTTGCAATATATCTGCCCCAACTATAGGTGGATTTGGTGCCAAGGTGATGAGTTGGTTTAGAACGAAAGGAGAGAGGGTTGGCCGATGAGTCGATATCAGGACAAGTTAAGAAGAATACATCAAGCAAGGTGGTTCTCATCGGCCCATGACCAAAAGCGAAAGCATTCAAAGCATAAGACCAAAAATAACAGGCAGCGGATAGCATCGGCTCGTTCTGGTATGGTTCAGCTAGAGAGAGGCCAATGTAGTGCCCAATGTCAATCTCATCCTAGAAGGCATGGTAGACGGCCAATACCCTAAGTTACCAGTCACGCCAGCTAGGAAGAGAGGAAGGAAAAGACCAAAAGCTGGAATCCCAGATAGAGGAAAACATAGGAGAGTATTTGAAAGGAATTTGGCTGGTCTCGACATTGATGAAATCTAAAGGGTCAGGGTTACCTAGAGGGCTCGGGAAGAAGCAAGACGGATGTGTGGCTATGGGAATCAAAACTTGGTTCTTTAGGTTCTACAGAGAAGAAAGTAAAAAGAAATAGTAAGAAAAAAGGAGAAATAGTGAAGAAAAGTGGTGGAAGAACCGAGAAAACCGAAGGGCAGTAAGAAAAAAAAAAGAAAGAATATCGAAGGCTTATGTCGGGGATTGCATCAATGGTTGCCATCGCTAGGGTTACTGAAGTGCGGGGCCGACAACGAGGATGAAGACGGTGAGCATGACAGGTCGCAAAAGTGTTGGAAGCAAGATGACAGTGAGCTCAAGGGCTAAAAGTGAGTAGTATGCAGAAAGCGTGAAGAAAGGTGAGGAGTGGCCGAAGATACTTATAGAGAAAAAATGACTCCTCGACAGCTGGGTCAAACCGATCCCGCTAGATTTGGTGGGACCACCTGCAACGTTCGGCAAAAAGGTAATCATGAGTACAGTTTTCAAAACGCTGAGATCTTTGCAGGCCCGGGGTTAGGGGGACTGAATCTTCGGTTTAAAGAGCACCAATACAAAACTGTGTGGGATGATGCTTGGTTTGACACCGCCACAAAGAAAAGTAGATTCGTTAGACCAAGCAACATCTATCATAGTCGTGAATGGTCGGAGAAGAAGAAGCAAAAAGGGATAGGAGAGGGTGATATGTTATGGAGCCGGTACCCTGTACATGATTTTAAAAAGTACTAGAAGATGAAGGGTTTCAGCTACTATTAATGAATTTGAAAATATGTTACAGATAGATGCTTGAAAGGGCGTGATGGCAAATGGTGATGATGACCAATAATTTCGATGTATCAGTTACCTTTTAATGCTCTGAAACTGGGGGCATGTGTTGACACCAAGATTTGGTAAAGCCCAGGCCCACTAAGGATGTTGCACGGTCAACAGAAGTTAAAGGAGTCCGGTCAAAGGTGGCCAAAGAAGCCTGTCCATATCGTTACGATATGACCGGACATGCAGGAGCCGATGAAGGTGAGAGAAGATAAATATGATCTAGAATCGGTTACAATATAAATTACTTGGATGGCAAGTCTCTGGACTATAAATATGCATCTAATTAGCTAGGTTTAGAGGACACACACAATCAACCACAACAAAGTACTCTTTTGGCGCATCGCCACCCTTGGGTTCCCAAGGTTAATCCCGACTGGACTTGACACTTGGAACTAGGCTGCATCGTCTCGATCTCCAGTGAAGAGGTGAGTCCTGCCACCCCGATGATCACTTTGATTAGGTCAGTGTTCATCAAGGCTGCATCGTATCGATTTCTTGAGGCATCGGCCCGGTCAGTGTGATCTCCGGTTTATCTTGGTATATTTTGCTAGGTCTAAGGCTACACCACTTTGATATCTTAGATTTATGTGAATTAGGTGTTATAGTTTGAGGCTTCATCGGTTAAGTCTGATATCTCGTTCTATTGTATCTGGTTCATGTTGTGTACCATTCATCTAAATAAAGTATGCCCGATGCGTTTAAGTGTTATTGAATTATCGTGACTAGCGATTGTCTCAGTTCAGTCTGATCTTGCGATTACGATTACGGTAATTTGAAGGTATGGATACATTGTTTGGTGTGCTGAGTTTAGTTTCTATCGGAGTACAATCCGATAGGTTATCTTTAGTTCTACACTATGTTTCATTCGCTTATGTGAGGCACTCATCGGCCTTCACGCACAAGTAATTCACCCTATTGGGCGATAGCGTGCTCAGCCCGATAGCGTGGGCGTGGTCATTGGTCCTATGGCTGATCGGTGCATTTATTCCTGTTTATTTTATTCTCACCATATTCATCGTCTCGATAGCTGATCGGCATTGCTGCTAACATTATTATGTATGATTCCTTATCAGTTGCGGGGTCAAACTAATTGGCACACTCAGAACCTTATTTTTCTAATATTATAGGACATGCACTGGAGTTAAGCAGATCTTCCAGGCCATGCGTGTGACCAAAAAAGACACCAATAGTGGTCGGATATGAAGTTTCTAATAGAGATAGAGAAGAAAAAGATAAATATAGAATCCGTTATAATATCATCGTAACGTACGACAAGTCTCCAGACTATAAATATGTACCTATTAGCTAGGTTAGATAGAATCAATCTACAAACACAACTACAAACTACTCTCGGCGCATCGCCACCCTTGGTTTCCAAGGTTAGTCCCGGCGGGACTTGGCACTCGGAGTTGGGCTGCATCGCTCTGATCTCTGACAAAGAGATGAGTCCCGCCACCTTGATGACCGTATCGGCCGGATTAGTGTCCTTCGAGGCTACATCGTTTCAATCTATTAGAGTACTGGTTCGATTGGTACGATCACCAGTCTATCTTGATGTATTTGCTAGGTCTAAGGCTACATCGTTACAATCTCTTAGATTGACATGAGTTAAGTATCATGGTTCATGGATTCACCGGTTTAGTCCGACATCTTGATCTATTGTATCTGATTTGTGATTTGCACCATTCATCTTAATAAAGCATGCCCGATGTGTTAAAGTATTGTTAATTAATCGTAATTTAGCGATTGTCTTGGTTAAGTCCAATGTAGTTATTACGATAGTTTGATAGAATGGATGCATTCTCTGATATACTAGATTTATTTTCTATTGGAGTACAATCTGATAGGTCATCTCTAATTCCACGTTATACTTCATCGACATCGGGGGTTATTCATCGGTCTTTGTGCGCGAGGCATTGTCCGTATGTCCATCGGTCCGATGGCATGTTATATGCATCAGTCGATGGTGTAACTGATCCTAATGGCCTGGATTTGATATTGGCTCAGTAACCGATGAGCACTGATTTTTAGGTTATTTCTTATCACCACAGTCACCAGCTCGATAGCCGATCGGTGTTGCTACTAATGTTTTCATTTTCTCTTATCAGTTATAGGGTCAAACTAATTGGCACGCTCAGAACATTTCTAAGATTGTAGAACCTGCACTGGAGTTAAGCAGACCTCACAAGCCACATGTGTGACCAAAAATGACACCAACAGGTGCACGATGGGGAGGCGATGTGGGGCACGCGTCGGTGGTCGAAGCATATAGTGGGGCAAGCGATTAGGGCAATTAAACGAGATGGCGACTAGGACAAGCGACGGTGGGGCGACTGTTGACACGGAAACATGCCCCCGCACTTGGGTCAGTTTGATGATCCAAAAGTGCACGGATACTTAGGGACAAGCCTAAGCGTGACGTAGCACCGACATCACGTTCCGACTACCCTTAGTCGTGATAAGGGGGGTGGAGTCGCCAGGCAACCAGATTACACAAAATAATCCAATTAGCCGAAAGATATAGATTAGACAGAATAAAATCAGCAAACTAGTCGGAGCACGTTTGGTTCAAAGTCTAGTGTGTAGGGGCACCGAAGTGTACCTTCGGCGTCTGGCATGAAGTACTCCACCGAAGGGTGCTTCGGCGTTCGGACCGATCCGGCCGAAGATGGACTCCGAACGGATCTAGACGCGGCGATCACCTCTGAACAACGGGGTTCGGCGTGAGATCTCCGATACAGCAAACTATGGAATAATGACGCGAAGGCCACGCGCGAGTGCAACCTCGTCCGGTGCGATGTATGGTCGTGGCGGAGCCCGCTGCGACGAAGTATGCTGGCGAAGCCTGTTGTTGGAGCCTACAGTCCCGTCGAAGGGTGTCCTGATGACCTCCGAAACCGATCTCTCAGCTCCAGACACCTCCGGCAAAGTAGCTCCGAACGTAGGACCCTGCAACAAAGATGATTCGAAGTACTAATTCGGCATGAGGACCGAATTTTGCTAAGTGTTGCGCTAGTAGCGAAGGTAACAATCTGTTACGCAGATTAGCGGATACTTCACATGCGAAGTAACAAGATGATAGCAATCTATTACGTAGATTAACGGATAATTCACAAGCGAAGTAACAAGGATTACAACTATTCCGTAGTGGCCGGCAGAGGGCTTCCAGGCAAACCCACAAAGAGGTACAGGAAAATAAAGGTAAAGTAAATACGATCAAAGCATAGGGCTTTGGTTTGGTTTGAGTTGGGGGGCTCTCTACGCTGGCCTTGCCTCTCTATTTATAGGGGCTTAATTCCTAATCTAATCTGCTATTAATCCGGCCGTATGGAGATAAGAATTGAGCCAAAATCGCATACAACTCCATCTCTGCCAAAGTGGGCTTCGGCCAGGCCCATCGAGGTCTGCTCCTCGAGCCGAAGCTTCGGTGACGTGGGCCTCCGAAGGCTTCCCGGCAGAAGCCCATGGGCTGACTAGAGGCTTTTGGAGCCCATAGCTCAATGGACTTCGGTCCTATAGGGCTTCGGACAGACCCTGGACATGTGTATTTTCGGCCCAAATTACCAAAATTGATATTTTGACAATTTAGCCTTTAATGCCATTTTTGCCATCAACAACGACAGACAAGGACCGGTGATGACCAGGACGACAGACAGGGACCGTCGGTGGCATGGGGCGGTGGCTAGGAATCGGGGGTAGCAGAGAAGAACCGACAATAATGGCTAGCAACAGACGAGGTCTAAGTTAGCTATGGGCTTGTTGTCAACTATGCTATGCCTTGCAATGTATTTTACTAATAATCATCTCAAATTTAAATTAATGTCTATAAATAATTGGGCCTAAAATACAGATAATCCGAGTAAGATTTATTCAGATTATCTAAATCTGAATTTGTATCTGTCGAATACAATCAATGTCACATTTATTTCTATATACAAAAAAAATTAGTATACGAAAATACCAACATGCCACCATGACGTCACTTGCATAGGCCATTAGGTGAGTCCATGTCTTGGCGGTACATCGAGTCAAGAGGAGAGATTGAGGGTTGGGGACTTTTAGACGTTAGTATAGGGATTGGATCATGGGTCATTGGCAAATCTCAGGGCTAGGTTTCAACATGATCTAGCCTACCCTCCATTTTTTTTTTAAAAAAATAGGAATATATCATCCGTTCTCCATTCGGCGGTTAGAGAAAAAAATAGAGCTACAGCGGCGACAGGTGGAAGACCAAGAGTTGTCGCTGCCTGCCTGTGTTATTGGATCATTGTTTTGCGTCTGGTCCTAGGCGCTTGGCATTTCAATCTTCTAGCCGACTGCTTGGCCCATTTGGCCAAGAGTTCTGCACAAGGCACAATGCCACAGCCGCACACTGCAATCCGCACAGCGATCAGCGGCACAAGCGCAGCAGCCAGCAGACTAGCAGGGCACAGGCGCCGTAGCTGGGCCGTGGCCAAAGTGCCAATAGCCGCTAGGGCTTAGGGGCTAGGGCGCCGCACGCAGCGTGCGGCGGCCGGGCGGCGTATACTGTATACATGTGGCCTTCCCCCTATGGTGATGTGATTGCGAACTGCCGGCTTTAGCTGGGTGTCGTGTGCAACATTGTCTTTCGTTGGAGTAATTATACTCAGCTCATTTTATATATATTATTTTGTATTATTGAATACATACGTTGTATATATATGGATGGTCCGGGGGAGCTTTTAACAAGAGAATTATAGAGCACAATTATATTGAACTAACGTTACTAACCCCACCTTCAACTTCTCGGTTTTTTCCATGATTTTTATGTACTTTGCCTAATGTAACAACTACATTTATCAAAAAAGGGTATTTAGAAATGTAATAATAACCTTTCCTTATACCGTGGGTTGTCTTAATTTGGGTTATCTTAATGATTTATATTCAAAACAATCGATAATGATGTAATCATAAAGCGGTTTCAAGCATTGAAAAATCGCAAAATATATTTATCCTATGAAAGAATTGTAGTGACTTAGGGTACGTTTGGTTCTGCTTTTGAAATCTGCTTCTGCTGTGAAAAAACAGAAGCTGAACTAAACGGGTTTACTAAAACTGCTTCTGCTGTGAAAAAATAGTTTTTTCTAGTAGAAATTTGAAAGCAGCTTGGACCCTGCATTTCTGCTTCTACTTTTCTGATTTTTAGTACAAATTAAATAGCATGAATTCAAGGTATCTTGATTGATCTAATATTATTATAGTTTGTATTGCATTGTACAGTTTCATAAGATAATATGTAGTTGTCGGTTACTATATGAGATGAAATATGCACTTTTTTATTTATCTAATATTTTTTTCGGATATTTAGTTGTAATGTTGATTGTTTCCTATTTATATATATGTATAGAATATTATAATGATGAATGTTATGTAAGTTATAAAAAACAGTCAGCTCACAGCAGTTTTTCCACAGCAGCTTCAATCAAATGACTTTTAGCTCTTCCACAGCAGACAACTCATAGCAGTTTTTTCACAGCTCACAGCAGAACCAAACACACCCTTAGTGGTATGTATTTTATTAACATTTGTTTCAATTTAACTATGTATGCATAATTGTTGTAACAATTGCGTTAGTTACAAGTAGGTTTCTATGAGAAGGTGTAGAATATATGATATGAACCTCGAAGGTTCTCACAGAGAGAGAGGGTTTTATACTGGTTTGGGCCTCCCAAGAGGGGTAATAACCCTACGTCCAGTTTACAGTGGATTTTGCATAATTTTGCATCTATCTTCCCCTTTCCATTACAAGGGCAGGGCCCTGCTTTTATAGGCTCGCAGGCCAAAGGAAAATACCCAATTACCCCCTACATGTCATAGGCTAAGAAACCAAGGGTTGGTTTCAGAGTTTGTGATGAGTGATTGATAGATTTTATCCTCTAGATTCGAAGGGGTACCTCCGAAGGGGTTTGGAGGTTGCATAACCAAAGAGTTCGGTGGGTCCGATTGCTGCAGCTGTTGCAGTGGAGTGTGACTACCGGAGGGGTCCGACAGTACACTATGATCTGGGTGTACCGAAGGGTTCGGTACTTTGGGCGGTACACCGGAGTGTGTGCATGAGGTTGTTTACCCGGAGAGGTCTCCAGGGTACTGGATACACTTGTCTGTTTGTCTGTGGTGTGCAGGTGACTACGGAGGCGACGAACGGTTCACAAGCAAGTGAACCTGGGTCAAGCGGGAGGCTTGATGCCAAGCGAGTGGTGAGCTCGGTCATGAAGGCTGCGAGGGGTCGAGGTCGGTCCTTAGGTCAAGGTGCGCCAGGGGAAGGCAGAGAGTGTGGAGCGTGGCTCCGGCTAAAGGTACCCCGAGACGAAGTCCTCGGAGGAGAGGCACTTTGAAGGGTACTCCAAAAGAGTGACTTCGGAGTATGGTGGACAAAGTCCTCAGCAATGAGGCAAGGAGTTCGAAGTGTGCTCCGGATGGAGGCATTCGAAGGTTTACCCGACGAAGGTCTCAGAAGTCGAGGTGCATCGAAGGCATAGTCCGGGTGAGGTTCGTCGAGGAGTGTGCTTGGGGAAAGACACTACAACGAAGTGCTCATGGAATGCTTCATGCGGAGGCCTTGGACGAAGGAGGGACTTCAAAGGGTGGTACTCCGAAGGTGGGGCTTCGGAGTGTGGTTGTCTTGAAGTACTTCGGACATGCATGGCTTCGGTACACGGACTGACGAAGTTCGAGCTGGGAGTAGCTGCGAAGCCGTGGTGGTCCACTCCGGAGGTGATGGCACGAAGGCTCAATGGCTTTGACGGCTTCGGCTCAAAACTGTCACTGTATCGAAGGCTGACTTCGGTGAAGCGAAGGCCGTCAGGCTCAAGGCTTCTCGCCGAAGCTACCGCACCCCTCGCGTGCGAAGGGGGTCTTCAGAAGAATCCAAAACTGCAAAGGTTGATCGTGTCTGCTCTACAAAAGCTAATTTTGTCTCCTCTGCGAAGCTGACAAAAGAAGCCTACAAATAAAGTAGACTACCATTTGTACCCCCTTGTTCTGATGAGACAAAATCAGTGTAAACCCTAGGGGTAAATTAGTCTATTCACAGGGCTGAATAGTGCCTATAAATAGCGGAGGCTATCTTGGCAACAGTAACACTTTGAGCATCCATTATTGTAACTCATGTGCTAGCCGCCATTCTCTTGTATTCAGTCTGTGAGTTCATTTTGTGTTCCCTGTTCAAGCAATGAAACTTTGATTCTGTTTTCATTTACTATTTGAACTTGTATGCTTACTTTGCACTACATGTCTTGATCTCTTTGTTCCTCACTTCTTCCTGTGTTGAGTTTATTGCACTGGAGTGTTTTTGGAGAAGTGTGTGAGTGATCAGTGCGTGTGAAGTGTGTTCTTCAGTGTTTGTTCGCTCTGTGT
Source organism: Zizania palustris (assembly GCA_019279435.1). Taxonomy (NCBI): domain Eukaryota; kingdom Viridiplantae; phylum Streptophyta; class Magnoliopsida; order Poales; family Poaceae; genus Zizania; species Zizania palustris. The sequence goes on along the minus strand of JAAALK010000081.1, from coordinate 11,452,349 downwards.
AAACTGGAGGTTAGTCCTCTCTAATTACTAGTGAAGCACTGTTCTTGGCTTAACTCGAAGCCTGTTTTCTTCTCTATCGGAGTCCTCAGCACAGTATGTTCAGTGTGCGTTCCGACCTCCGAAATACGAAGCCTCGTACCAGTTGCTAGTGCAGAGTATCTGGTCGAAGTCCTCAGAGGAAAGTCATATCTTGCGAAGGGTGAAGTGCGAAGTTTGCTCGAAGGCACCCAGTGTGCAAAGCCTGCATTAACTTAGCAGAGTTGAGTTTTTGGTGTTGTGGGTGGAGCGAAGTCTTCTTGACTTTGAACTTTTGCTCCTTGCGAAGCCTGGTTTCGGAGCTGTGAAATACCTCCGAATCAGAACTTCGAAGGGTGTGTTCGAAGTCTGTTCTGTAGAAGACAGAATTAAAACAGAAGGCTATTTTTAGCCTGAAATTGTAAAAGCTCCCATTCACCCCCCTCTGGTCGCCATTTCCGGTCCAACATAGGCTTTATAGGGATAAGAGGGGATCAATGGCTAGGCTACTGTACATATAAATTTACAGACGTGGTAGATATACATCACTTCAGGAGTAGGTATACGGCATACCAGCGGCAGGGGCCCCTAGTATGGCTTTTACACTGTAGCAGTATTGGGATATTTCTTCATCTTCTAGATCGGAGCACCTATCGGAGGGTCTAGACTGGAGCTTATCGAGGGGGCTTCGTAGGGGCCTTGGAGGGGCCTCCGAAGAGGGCTCCGAAGTGGCTCTAGAGAGGGCCTGGAGGGATCTTAGAGGCTTGGCTCCGAAGGGGGCCCGGAGGGGTCCTAGAGCACTTGGTTCCGGAGGGGTCTCGAAGGCGTCCCGGAGCGCCTAGCTCTGGGGGGACCCCAGAGGCTTGTCCTTCAGCCATGTAATTCTTTGCAGCACTTAGAGTAATCTAGGATGTAGGGGGTGGAGTCCGTCTTTGGGCTTCGTTAGCCCAGTGGGCTCCGAGCACGAGGCCTTTAGAGGCTGACGTCATTTGACCCCTGTTCAAGGGAAAAATTGTTTCCCCAACTGTAGCCCCTCGCACGTAGCCCTTCGCAGCGAAGGGGTGCGTGCGCCTTGGGGCAAATGATGCTTATAAAATGATGCATCATGGTTGACAAGCCTTCAGAGCCTAGGGCCGAAGGCCAGCTTCAAATCGCGCAAACAATAAATGCCCGTACGGAGCAGATGGGACACCCTTGGGGAGTCCAAACGGCTCTGCAACGGTCAAAAAAACGAGTTGTTACTATGCGGGGTGCGACGGTTCGCTTCAGAAACTACACTGGCCCCAGCAGTCAGAGACTGCGGGGGTTGTTTTCCTGGTGACAAAATCTTGGCTGCAGGGCATGCAACTGCTTTTTATTTCCTATAAAAGGCCTTGGTGAAATGTTGTGCCGCTCACGCCTTCCATTTGCTTCCTACTTGAGCCCCTAGTCACCTTCATTCCTTGCCTCCATCTTGATCTTCGTGCGCACTTCGCTCTGGAGCTCCTTAGCACCCTTCGTGCCGGAGCCCCTCGCAAGATGCCGAAGAAGGTTTCGTCGAAGAAGGCTTTGGTTTTGGGCGGGGGCTCGAGCTCCATCCAAGCCCAAGCGGCGGCCGCGCCTACGGCGAAGCTTGAGGCGAGGCGTATCGAGCCGACTGACCTCCGGTCGCTATCAGACAAGTTCAAGCAAACCTTGGAGTTGCGGGCTTCGGCTTCAATGGAGGAGTCTGTCCGGTGGATCTACAGAGAGAAGATTTCTGAAGACATCTGCCTTCAAGTACCTGCGAAGACCGAAACCATCCTGAGGCACTGGCCTGACGAAGTCATAGTCTTCGAGGCCTTCTTCGAGGTAGGGCTCGGGCTACCTGCAGTGGATATGCTGAGTGAAGTGTTGAAGGCTTATAATTTTGAACTCCCTCACCTATCCCCGAACGCCATGACGAGGCTCGCAATCTTCGAGTGGGCCATGAGAGTCGAAGGATGTGAAGGGCGAGCAGATGTATTCGTCGCCCTACATGACGCCAGCTGCTAGCTGAAGGAAAGGGAGGGCTCGAATGGCGTCGAGAGGGCTTTGACTTTCAAGAGCGCCAACTTCCAGCTCTGCAAGGAGTTCTCGAATGACTTCTCGGTGAGGGCGGTCAACAACAGGTGGTACTCTAAATGGGGCCATGTCACGCCCAGATATAATAAATCCGGACTTTTATTGAAATTCCATAGAAAATCAATAAACCAAGACGTCCATCACACGACCACGTACAATACAATCAATCATTCATGGTTCGTAGACCGTATTAGTACAAAAATGAATAAAGGTGAAGAGAAACTAATAAACAAATGTCCTAGATGAACGCCTCCTTCCAGTCTCGCCTTGACTGGGTCGCTACTCTAGACCTTCATCCTCCTCGTAGTAGACGGGCTCTGGTGGTGTAAGTCAACGGGGGTGAGTACAAACGTACTCAGCAAGCCACCGGATGCAAATATAATGCAGAGTAATAACAAGGGAGATAGTGGCTAATTTTTGCAGAAGAGCATAATTTGTAAAGCAATTAAATGTGATCAATTTATTAGTACTGACATGTAAACATGTGTATGCATCATCATCTTCTAACTCGAGGGGTACAGTCAGCCCACCCTCGCTCAACAGTCCTTACATGACATGAATAACTCAACCATTCAAACAATAGTAAACTAACTGTGAGAAGTCACACAACCCGCCCTTGACCGTGGGCTCGGCTTTTCGAAAAGATTGAATACTCTGATCAGAGGTGTACCACTGTACCCACAAGGCACGCACTCATCACTTACACCAAAGTGTAACGAGATGACCCATATCACGGGAACTCATGCCAAAACCTTCCATATGGTCCTCCTCGACCCGACATCACCCTCTTATGGGTTTCATATGGTGCCCCGACGCGTCGAGCCAACACCATACCCCCCTTGAGCCACATCGGTACAAGTCACCCACAGGTTTCCCCTTGCCCCCTACACTCTGGTGCAACGAGTCAGATTGTTCCATACTTTCAGTTAGGACTTACCCATTAGACTTGTGGTTAGTACGGAAGTGTTTTGCAACAGATCCCGCAGATCGGTCCTTATAGTGCCTCGGGTGCGACCAACCAATGCCCTAGCTTGCACCCAGAACCCACCATACTTATAACATAGCCAACTCCAACAGAGTCCAGAGACGAGAATAACGGGGAAATTCATATAGTAGAATCCATCTATCTACGACTCATTCTCTTTATCCTATAGCATTTGTGTCGGTACATTTGACACTAGCTAATATAATATTTGTAGAGTGACAAGGAGTGTTGGCTCAATAAGCATGGCTTGGGTTTGCACACAAGGACGGGGATCTAATAAATATAGTGTAGGGCTTGATATTTGACTAATGCAATATTATCCTATGAGTTATAGCGATAATTTATTAAAACATGGGCTCAATGATGATCAAAATGGGGGTTGTGACTTGCCTTGATTAGCAAATGGTGATGGAGGAACCTCGCGGTAAAACTCTGGCTCCTCGACGAACTCGTAGTCTTCTCGATACAGGAAAAGTAAACATACATTTAATAAACAAACAAAATATCACAAAACAATAAGCATACAAGTATTAGGGGTTTTAATATGTGAAATAAAGATTTATTTTTCTGAAGTTATGTGAAAAACATTAAAGATTAGGTTTTAAGGTTTTCCCCAATTTATTTTATGAATTAACATTTTTATCCCTAAGGGGTTTTTATTTGTTTAATTAATAAGAATATTTTGGGCAACAGGGACATACTGTTTTTATGGCATTAATGTGTAGAGAATTAAATGATGAATTTAACAAAATTTTAATGGTGAAATTTGGAGTTAAAATGAGCAAGTTATGAATTTTCAAAGTTTAAACAATTTTCTGGAATTTTATTTAAACAAAAAATGAGTTTTGGTCCACGGTGAGCCAGGCCCACGGTGGACTGGGTTACTATGTGTGTGGACCGGATCAACCAGAGCCGTTGCATCTGGATCTGGCGATCAGGCGCGAGGCGGGAAGGCTCAAGTGGCGATCGACGGTCAAGATCGCCCGATACCCCTTCGGGTTTGATCGACGGCCAGGATTAAATCCCATGGGGGATTTAATTTTTATCGCCTGATCTCGATCGAACGGCTAGAATTCAATCCGGCACGGCACGTGGTGCTGAGGGTATTTTACCCTTCTTCCCCAACTGCGGCGACACTACGGCGAGCTATTCCAGCGATGGCGAGGGCCTAAAGACTTGGCTACTAGCTGAAATGGAACCAGGGGAGTGTGGGGAACACGACGGTACCGGAGATGGTGACGATGGGGTAGTGGCGGCGGTCGGCGACGAGGGTAAATGGCGGAGCTCTTTGGGTTCTCGACGGTGACGGCGATCCGATGGCTCCCACGGCCAACGGAGTCGATGCCGAGGATGGGCGGGCTTTGACGGTCACGATGGTGGCGACGACGTGGACGGTGGTGGCTTGTGTCGGCGGTGAGAGGTCGCCGGAGTTGAAACAGAGTTGAAGGCCGAAATGAGGGTGGCAGCGCTCTGGTTTTTCTCTAGCACGGCTACGGTGGTGTGGGCGGAGTGCGGCGAGCCGAGGGGTATTTATATGGGGTTCGCCGGCGTCTAAACAGAATGAAACTGAGGGGTTTCCTTCCCTCTCCGGCGAGGGTTTCCAAACTCACGGATAGGCTTCCATAATCATGAAACCGCGTCGGCTTTAGATGGAATGGGGTCGCCGGCGATCGGGGGAAAAGAATCCGGGGTCGGATCGACGAAATCGGGCGGCCGGCGGCGAGAAATCGGAAGGAGATCACCGGGAAAGGAAAGGGGAGGGGGATTCCATCGGAGACGATGGATCTGACAGGTGGCCCCCACCTATCGGCGGGCGAACGAAAAAGGAATGGCTGACAGGCGGGCCCAGGCAGTCAGAGGCGAGGGGCGCGCTGGTGAGGCCGACGAGTGGGGCCGAGACAGGCACGGGCGGGAGAGAGAGGAGGGGAGCGGCGCCGACACCTGGGTCCCACTTGTTAGTGGCTCAAGGCTGGACTGGGTCGGGCTCGGGGTAGATTGGAGGTTTGCGACCCATTAGGATTTAAAATGGTTTTCAGAATTAAAATAAATCCAGTAATTCATTTATTTGTTTAAGGGTTGAAGCACTGTTGATAAAAATTTGTAAAAATTCCTAAAATTATATCTTGGCCTCTCGATTCTATCATAAATTTTCCAAGTTGAAATTTTGAATGTTTCTCCCTGTTTGGCTTTAGAAGGGCTCTTTTAGGGTTTTCTTTAATTAAATAATTCCTTTAATTCTCTGAAAAAAATATTTCCTTTATTTTATTTATTTTTAAATCTTGGGATGTTACAGGCCAGGAGTGGTTCTATGCTTCGGTGGGCGTGGACTCCCCCCTTCGGAGTACCAACACGCTCATTTCGTACCGCTGCCAAGCCGAAGTGGCGTCAGACTCCGAGACACTTCGGTCGAGGATCTTTTTGCCGTGAAGGGTGGCGACGAAGATGAGCATGCGGGACTAGGCCGAGGAATTTATCACCCTTTAGCTCAGCCCCCTCGCACGCTCCTAGCCGAAAGACTTATTTCTGGCTTCGGACCCGAACGGTCCGAGGGATGTATCAGTAGAGCACCTTGGTAAGGCTTTGAGCTCTTTGTCTTCGCACTTGTTGGAAGTTAGCTTGTGCTAACTTAGATTATTTGATGAAGTTGCATGTGACGTACGGTCTCCGAAGGAGGCCTTAGTAGCAGTTGAACGTGTCGTGGGACCTCCGACACCAAACGAGCAGACCCGGAGGCTCGCCTTGGTGGGGTCTTGGGAAAGGTGGAAGAGAGTATGGACCTGTCTCGGTGCCGCAGGGGTCCAAACACTTCCAGACTTCGCCGACTCGACCCCTTCGGTGAGCGGTTTGAAGTGGAAGAGGGCAAACGACAAGGATCCCGAGGCCTCGAAGTCCGTGAAATCTTCAAGGGTTCACTTGGAGCCCTCAGCGGCCGAAGCTCTTAGCGTGGCGGAGCAAGCATCTCCAGACCTCGCTGCTGGAGGGGAGCCGGAGTGTGACGCCCCGATTTACCAAATCGGAACATTATTGAATTTCCAAAGAAAAACAATAATACAAGAGGTTTATCATGCGACAACGTACATACGACAAACATTTGTGGTACGTAGACCACATTATTACAAAAGAGTAAAAATAAAATAAACAATAAAAAGCATGACGAACGCCCTCTTCAGGATCTTCTTCTTGACTAGGTCGCTACTCCAGACCATCTTCCTCGTAGTAGGCATCCTCTGAATTGTGTGTCCAACGGGTATGAGTACAAAAAGTACTCAACAATCCACCGCAAATACAAATAGTAATGCAAGGTAATAACAAAGGAAGGACAATGGCTAATAGTGCAGAAAAGTACATTTTTCAGGTATTGCATTTAGTGTAGTCAAATTTTATCATGCGGAATAATAAACATGAACATCATAACACCATCTAACTCGAGGAGTACGTTTTCCCTCCTCGCACAACGGTCCTTACATGTCCAATCATCATGCACATTCATTATAAGTAAACTAACTGTGGGATGTCACGCAACCCACCCTTGACCGTGGCCTCGGCTTTTCAAAAATATGTATGACTCTAATCAGAGGTGTACCATTGTACCCACAAGGCACGCACTCATCTCAAACACCAAAGTGTAACGAGATGACCCATACCACGAGAACTCGTTCCAAAACCTCAGCATGAAATGCTCCAAGCGATAACCACACGCTCTAGGTTTCGTCGGCGCGCTGGGCCGCATCCCGGCTAACATCGTACCCCTTTTGCACCACGTCAGTACAAGCCACCCGCAGGTACTGCTTGACCCATCTCCAAGTGGTGGCCTCGGTTTGGAACACTCCATACCTTAGTTAGTACTTACCCATTACACTTGTGGTTAGTACGGAAGTGTATTGCAACGGATCCCGCAGACCGGTCCTTATAGTGCCCCAGGTGCTACCGACCAATGCCCTAGCTTGCACCCGAAACCCACCATGCATTCACTCACAACCATAACTCCATCACCGATAGAATTCCAAAGACAATAATAACGGGGATCATATAGTAGAACCAAGTTGCTACGACTCATTCTTAACTTATAGCGAGTGTGCCAATACATTGGACACTAGCTAATAGTACTAATAATATGGTGACAAGGAGTTTAGGCTAGATAGCATGGCTTGGGTTGCACATCAAGGTCGGGGGATCTAAATAAATATATTGCAAGGCTTTCATTTGACTAATGCATGTATATCCTATGTGTTTTAGCAATAGTTTAGTAAAACATGGGTTCAATATGCTCAAAAGATTGGTTTAGTGACTTGCCTTGTTCAACGAAAGGTGAGGGAGGGACTTCGGAGAAGTACTCTGGTTCCTCGGTGGCGTCGTAGTCTTTTTGATATGAATAATAAAAATAACATTCAATAAACAATCCAAAATCCACACAATAGGCATATAGGTTTTGATTGGTTTGAACCAAGGAAAATAAAGTGGTTAACTTTCTGGAGTTTATTTTATAAGCATTTTAAAATGAACTTTAATGGAGTTATGGCCTCTCTAAAAAGGAATAATAATGTAAACTAATGTATAAAAAACTTCCAATTAATTTAAAATAGAAAGTTCAGAATGAACCTATTGTTTCTATTACACCAATATGAAGAGGATAAAAGATAAATTTTTCTAAAGTTGAAATGGATAAATTTTGAGTCTATCCTAAAGTGCATTTGAATATTTTATTAAATAAACATAAAATACTCAAAATAAACCTACTGTTTTTATTGTACCAACATGTAGAGAATAAAATTATGAATTTTCTGGAATTGAAACGGTAATTTTTGGAGTTAAAATGAGCAAGATATGAATTTTAGAAGTTTAAAACTATTTTGAATTTAAATTAAATCCAAAAATAGACGTCGGGGCCATGGTGAACCGGATTCACCGTGAACCCACGCACTGTGCGCGTGCGCCGGATCCAGATCTATCGTTGGATCGTGATCGGATGGCCATAGGCTAGGCGGGTGGTTTAAATGAAAATGGACGCGCAAGATTAAAAGGTTGAACCGGTACGCGATGGATGGCCCAGATCCATTGCGGGTTCTAAATACTAACGGACGCACGAGATTACACAGTACTCCTTCTCTCAGATCTGATGGCGTCGATTGAACCGCATATGCGATATAACCTGCGTCGTCCGATCGTGATCGCACGGCCGTGATTGAATCCGACACGGCACGGGTACTTTACCCGTGCCGATCGTCTTCTCCGGCGACACCGAGCGGGCCAGAGGCCACGGCGAGCGATGGCAGTCGGATCTAAGGGCTAAAATGGAAAGGGGACACTACGGGGATCACGAGGGTACCGTTAGCGGGATGAATGGTCGTCGGAGAATGGCCAACGATGAGTGGGGGCAGCGAAGGCGTTCGGGTCCTCGCCAGCGATGGCGTTCCGGTGGGGTTCATCGGCGACGGAGTGGTGGCCGAGGTCGAGGTGGCACCGGTGGTCATAGAGGTGCGCTCGTCGAGGACGGAGGGGGACTCCAGCGACGGCGAGTGACGGCTGGAGGGAGGGCGACAGTGTGGTGTTAGAAAGGGTGTTGCGGGTTATCTGTTCGATTCTGGTGCAAATGCTAGCGAGGGGTGGATGCGGATGCACCAGGGGCTTAAATAGGGATGCCGACGGGGGAAAACGGGCAGTGTATACATGTAAAGTTGAGGGGGGTCTTCAATGGCGCCGGTGAGGCTCGGCCATGAACGCGCAGCGCGATCCCGGGGTTTAATCGCGAGGATTAACGAGGGGAAATGGCCAGTAGGGCTCGGGGGACCAGTTAATGGCGCTAATTTAATGGGAGAGGGGCCGACGAGGCGGATCCGAGGGGGATTAGGGTTTCGGCCGGCGAGGGGGGGGATTTGGGGGCGGATCCTATGGGGAAGACGGATCCGACAGGTGGGGGCCACCGGGCAGCGAGCGCGGGTGAGGCAACGGGCGGGCTGACGGGTGGGGTCGGGCTCGGCCGAGAGGGGGGTTGGCGCCGATAGGTGGGGTCGATCTGTCGGGCGCGCGCGGAGGGAGAGGGGGTCGCTGATGAGTGGGGTCCGCCTGTCAGTCCGGGGCACGGGGAGGAGTGGGCTGGGCCAGCTGGTGGAGGGAGAAGAGAGGGAGGGGCCCGTTACTGTTTAAAATGTTTTCCGAATAAATTTAATTGCTGAAAATAGTTTAAAATATTTGGGCTACTTCCAAGAATGATAAAAATCTGTAAAAATTCTCAAAATATATCTTGACCTTGGGATCATATACAAAATCTTCTAGCCTCTGGTTTGGACATATCCTTTATGTTTTAGTTCACTTAGGCATAAAATGGTATTAAAGGATTAAAATAATTCTTTTCAGATAATAAAGATAATAAAATATATTTTATTTCTTTTGGAAATTTGGGGTGTCACAAACCTATCCCCCTTACAAAGAATCTCGTCCTCGAGATTGGAACGTTACTCGAATAGCTCAGGGTATTGGGCTTTTAACTCGTCCTCTTTTTCCCATGTGGCTTCCTCAACGAGGTGGTTGTCCCACTAAACCTTGCAGAAGCGAACCACACGGCTCCTGGTTACTCTCTCCTTGGTTTCTAGAATCCGGACGGGTTTCTCAATGTAGGTCAAGTCTTCTTGGACATTTAGCTGTTGGAGGTCGGCTTGCTCGGTGGGCACACGAAGACACTTCTTCAGTTGAGAGACGTGGAACACATCATGGACTGTTGCCAAGGATGGAAGCAGTTATAGCTGATATGCCACTTCTCCTTGCCGTCGGAGGATCTGAAAGGGTTCGACATAACGAGGTGCTAACTTGCCTCTCATGTTGAACCTTTGGGTGCCACGGAGGGAGTGACTCGGAGATAGACATAACCGCCCTCCTCGAAGGTTAGGTCTCTCCGTCGGTTGTCGGCATAGCTCTTTTGTCGAGACTGGGCTATCTTCAATCTGTCCCTGATGATCTTGACTTTCTCTTCGGCTTCTCGGAATATATCTGTCCCGAATAGTTGTGATTCTCCGGTCTGATCCCAGAGTAATGGCATTCTGAACGCAATGTTCTTTCAGTTAAATCACCGATGATGAGCTCCGACGGGTGATCACGCTGAACTACTCGGGATCCCTGGTGATCTGAAGTCACCTCACCGAAGTCAGCAGCTGGCACCTCTGGACTCGACTGAGGGGGCTCGATCGAAGTAGAAGAAGTGATTAGAGGTCCGCCCTCATCCTCAGTCGAAGTCTCAGAAGGTGTGGGCTCTGCAGGAGGTGCAGAAGGCCCACCCTCATCAGCAGCTGGAGTATCCTCATGTTCCTCGAAGATGGACTCTCCGAGCTCATCATTACCAGAAAGCTCAAAAGAAGGAGTCAAAGAAGGCAAGGACTCATCAAATGAAACCTCGCAAGTCTCGACAAGCTGCTGGGAGTCGAGGTTCCAAACACGGAAGCCTCGAGAATGTAAAGCGTAGCCAAGAAAAACTCCATCCCAGCAACAAGACTCAAACTTGTCCAAATGCCCTTCCTTCTTAAGCACAAAGCACTTGCAGCCAAACGCTCGCAAGTGGCTCACTTTGGGCTGTCTGCCAAACCGCAACTCATATGAAGTCTTACCATGGTAAGCTCTAAGAAAATGCGGTTGGCTAGATAGCAAGCCGTGTTCATGGCTTCAGCCCAAAAATGCCTAGGAGTCCTGTGCTCATCGAGCATCGTCCTGGCCATCTTGACTAGCATGCGGTTCTTTCGTTCCACAACGCCGTTCTGTGGGGGAGTGTAAGGAGCAGAAAACTGATGGTCAAGACCCTGATCACTACAGAAGTTGACGAACTGAGAGTTCTTGAACTCAGAGCCGTTGTCGGAGCGAATTGCTCGCATCCGACCATTGTTCTCATTCTTCAGCTTCAAAATCAGGTCATGAACAAAATGAAAAGTCTCATCCTTAGACTCCAAAAGGAAAACCCATGAAAATCGAGAAAAGTCATCAACTATGACAAGCGTGTACCACTTCCCACCGACTGAGCGTACCCGAGCTAGACCAATAGTGTCCATGTGTAATAGCTCGCCCGGATACGAAGTCATCACCTGAGTCACAGGTGAGTGAGAAGCGGCAACCATTTCCCATGATGATAGGGATGACAAACTAGATCCTTCTCCATCTTAAGCTTGGGCAATCCTCGGATGAGGTCCATAGAGCTCAACCTAACTAGCAGATCAAAACTCAAATGACCTAATATCCTATGCCACTTCCAGAGCTCAAAGGAGGATCCAGCAATCAAACAGTGAGAAGGGCCAAAAGAACTAGAGAAGTCAATTCGAAAAACTTTACCGAATGGTAAAATCTGGCAAATCAAAGACCCTCTAGAATCAAACACAGAAGAATTTCCCTTCTTAAAATGCACTTCCAAACCATCCTCAAGAAGTTGCGAAACAGAAATCAAATTAAAGTTCAAATTTTTAACCAAGGCAACATTCTTCAAAGAGAAATGGTCGGTAATGCGAATTGAGCCGATGCCACATACCTTCCCTTGACCACTGTTCCCGAAGGTGATGTACTCTTTGGAGTTCGGGGGAGTGAGACTGGAGAACCATCTTCGATGTCCCGTCATGTGGCGAGAGCATCCTGAGTCCATGATACAAACATCCTCCAGTCCCCGATCCTGCACAATCAGTGGTTGTAAGGGGGAGCAAATGGTCTGACACCAGGTTTAGCGAAAGTGCTAAACCAGTGTCGAGCCATTTGCTCAAAAGACAGAAAGCAGAAACCATCAGAAGAGTTTGGACCAAAATGCGGCTCAAAGCGCAGTCCTTGGTTCTGCCTAAAGCCTCGACCACGAGGTCTAGGACCGTAGCCAAAACGGCCTGGAGCTCTGCCGGAACGGACACCACCATCTGGAGCACGGGCATGAAAGTCGTCTCCTCTACCACCACCTACACGACATGACCTGGCCTCCAGCCTCTCCCCGTGTCGAGGAACACGCAGTCTACCACCCTGCTGGTAGAACTGCTCCTGACCACTACGAGCACGCTCTGCTCTCTCTACCCGCTTCCTCCTGAAGCAAAACTCTGCAAGATGCCCGTCTCTCTGACAGTACTCACAATGATAGGTAGGCTTCTTGGTATGTGGTTGAGGCTTGGGGTTCTTGGGCTTAGTGGTGGTTGGTGTTGTCTTCTTGGTTTAAGAGGGTCCAGGAAGAGAGTCTAGAGCAGTGTGGAGATGTTTGGGCTTGGGAACCCAAATGGGATTCTTGGGTGGAGCTTTGGGCTGTTCTTGGATTACTCCATCCTTTGGTTGACTAGCCTGGAAAGACTCAGTGGAGTGAGTTTTGGGATATCTCTGCTCAGGAGTCATTTTACTCCACTCCACTGCCCGGCTAATGGCACTCTCAAAGTCAGCCTTGGTGTAGGTTTAACCTACCCCAAACCCATCCTGCCTCTTGAACTGCTGGATCATCATGCCGAGTTGTGGCTCTCTGGCACTGATCCAACTCAGGATAGAACGGAGGTAAAAGTTCTCATTCTGAGAATCAGCTAGCTCCTCTCTCAAGGAAGCTAGTACCTCCACCTGAGACAAGCAGGTCTCACACTCACTATCTACCTGGACAGACTTCTCGGCTTTCAGCTTAATCAACTCAAGTCTAAGAGACAGGCAGTTCTCACAGACAGTGGGTGGAACTGACAATGTCTCAAGCTCTAGCCTAGTCTGTGCCAGCTCAGCTCTCACTCTCTCCAAATCCCCCAAATGCTCATCACCCTTAGCTTTCAGCTCAGCTAAGATAGCTAGATGAGATGGGCAATCAGCACAGGGTGCGACGACAGTGGCTTGAGCATCTTTCAGCTCCAGCGGAGCACTTTCAAGCTCAGTGGCCAAAGCGTCCCTCTCATCAACCCTTTCTGTGTACCTGGACTTCAGAGTCGACAGGTCACACAGAAGCACCTCACAATTTGGGCACACACTGCTATCACCCAAGCAAGGGGAAGAAGATAGACTCTCAATTCTGCCGTTGGCCATGACAAGCTCACTCTCTAACTCATCTATCCTCTTCTTAGCTCCCCTAAGCAGTTTTTCCCAATATTTTAACTCCTGACGATTGCTTTCAAGTAAATCAACGATTTTGTGTTCATAAGATGATACCTTTTCATTGTCGTCGTCGTCGGAGTCATCGGAGGAGCTCTTCTCTTCCTTATCCCCAAGATCCATTGAGCAGAAGCTCTTGCGGGATCTTCGGCGCTGATGTGAGCGGCTCTTCGGCCTGTCCCCGAAGGCCATGAAGCAAAGGCCCGCCGGATCGCCCTTGTCATTCCCCTACTTGATGACGATATCCTCATCGCTTGAGCTCGATGAAAGAGGAAGAAGATGTGGACCGCTTGGAGTAGCTCTTCTCCATCTCGGCGAAGAAGGCCTTGTCGCGCTTCTTGTTCTCACGCCGGTAGTCCTTCATGGCCTTTCTGAAGAATCTTGTCTTTGGCTTGCCCTTGTTGAAGGAAGAGTTGTCGTGCTTGCCAGAGTCGTGGAAGCCACAACCAGTGCCCTTCTTGTGACCATTGCGCTTGGGGCAGTCGGCGATGAAATGTCCTGGGTCACCACACTCAAAGCAGCCGGATTTTGTGCCATGTCTTTTGAACATCCTTTTGTAATAAACACGACGCATCCGATTGTTAAAAAGACACAAATCATCATCTCCCAAAGACTCAAGCTGGTCCTCAGTGATAGACATCAAAGAGAACCCAGCACAGCTCACAGAAGAAGGATCAACAGAAGGAGTAGCAAGGGCCAGAGATTTTGATCCAGAGCCAGTGAGATTTGATCTCAACTGGATATCAATCTCGGTGGCCTTGAGCTTACTAAACAACTCAGAAATGGTCAAGGTATCATAAGATGTGCTCTCAATGATAGAGGATACCTTGATCTCCCAGATCTTTGGGTCCAAGGTATGGAGAACCTTGAGCGCCTGCTCGTGATCTGAGACTAACTGAGCACCCTCAGCCTTGTTGTCCCGAAGCTTGTTTATGATCGATTGAAAACGACCAAACAATGCTTCAACAGATTCACCCGGCTTTTGTGTGAAATTTTCATATTCACGTCGGTAGGTCTGATAGAGCCGAGCCTTGACCTGGGCTGTTCCCTCATGGTGTGCCTTGAGGGTAGCCCAGATTTCTCTCGCAGTGGAGAGATGGCTCAAACGCTCAAACTCAGTGGGACCTAAACTAGAAAACAAGATGTTCACAGCCTTACTATTGTTCAGATGCTGGGCAATGATACCAGGAGTACCATGCTCAGCAACTGGCAATATAACGAATGTAGCGTGAACGCAAATGTCCTAGATGTCCGAGCCTTGGCTCATAAGATAAGATCGCATGTGAGTCTTCCAATAATTATAGCCATAAGCTTCCAAGGACGGGACCTTGCCAGGAGACGTCATGATCACTACTGAGGTTTAAAACCGGTCAAGGTATGGAAAAACCCTAACCAGGCTCTGATACCACTTGTAGGACCGAAAGTAGCGACCAGAGGGGGGGTGAATGGGCGCCTAAAATTCTTTCGAATCAATGGCCTGCTCCCAACACCCAACGCACCTAAACAGACAGTCAAAGGAAAGTAAAACAGATTACGGGTCCGAAAATAATCTAGCCTGAAAACAACCAGAGTCCTAGAAATAAAGACACCAAAACAATGCTTATAGGCAGATTAACAGAGTATTTAAAACACCACCACTTTAAGCATCATGAAATAATCCTCACATGCAATTTGCTTAAAGGCACGTAAAACAGGGTGAATGATCACTGACCAAATTTCGTCTCTGAATCAAAGTCTGTTTAACTTTGTTTGAAGCTTGCATGGCTATACCAAAGACAATCATCGTCCTTCGAGGCCCACCGAAGACCTCGAAGCCAACTCCATCCTTTGGTGCTCACACAAACCTCTGAAGCCTGCTTGAAACAACTTCGCTGCATGCACACTCCGTAAACGAAGCCTGTAGGAAAAAATGCGCAGACACCCTTCGCACAAAAACACTCTGGCTGTTAGGAAATAAACGCAAAGCCTCAAAAGTCGTGCGAAGGCTGTGCCAGGCAGCTACCAAGGCTAGCCTGTCACTCTAAGCCTAAAAACACTATAGAGCTAGCGCTTGGAAAAAACCTCAATCAAAAATACGTGTAGAAGAGCTGGCAGCACAGACTATAACCGAAGGCAACAGACTTTGTAACGAAGCTTCGCTTCGAAATGAGTACTTCGAAACCTCTTGACAGCCTCTGAAAAATTCTGATTTTGAAGCCAGTTGAAACCTTTCCGTATAGGAGCTTGTTCGGAGGGTGTCTTCGAAAGAAATCCCAGAAAACAGCTAAGCCAACTTTGACAAGCTTTTGTCCTGTTCGAAGTTACAGCGTGTTCACTCCGAACACAAACCGAAGCGCACGGAATAAACTTTGATTAAACAAACTCTGAACAAACAGACCTCGAACTCCGAAACCTTCACTTGTGAACTTCGAAGCTAAATCAAACAAACACACGAAGCCTATCCTCGGCAATGAACCATGCAAGGGAGCTAGAAATAAAACAGCTTCGCACAAATTAATGAAGCTTCGAAGTGAATCTTGTCGGCTTCGCTGCGTTACAATTTCGTTCAGAGTGAAAAGAAAGAAACGGCGAACCAAACGAGAGGAACAGTAACCTGTTTCTCTAGCCAACTATGCTGCCTGCCGACATGACAAATTTCAGACTAAAAAAAACAGGGAAGAGAACAGCAAGGCTAGAACCTAGTTGCAGAACTAGCAGCCAACCTATGTAAGAAAAAAACTAGTTTGATGAATGCTCATACATATCTGCTAGCCATAAGTACGCTATGAGTCATAGCTTCTGCTCTTAGCCAACCATCAGAGGAAAGCACTCAAGCTATTCTGTAGCGCAAGGAAACAAGCAAGAGAAAGACATCCATGCAACATTAGAAATCACGCCCAGAATAAAAAACATTGTATTCGTAACTAGAAAAGCAGGGTATCCGTAAAAAAAATTCATGCACTGTCAGGTAAAATGAGTCAACTGGGAGAACACACAACACGCAGTCCGCATAATGATGGAAACAAAGAGAATAACATCTCACGGATTCGAGAAGGACCGATGAGCCTTGCGGCGGCGGCGTGCACGAATAGGAACAGGAGAAAGATGAACAAAAAGTGACCCAATTGATTAGTAAAGTGATTTTAGAAAAGGGTGAACTAACCCTAGGGATTTGGGCCCTATTTATAGGCTGCCCAATAGTTAGGAATATTCCACCAGCCCCTTAGGGTTTTTTACAGACGCTGAAATAACAGAAAAAGACTAAACTGCCCTTAGGATATTTTTACAGACTTGACTGACTGACTGTGGGCCTAGGGACAAAATAGTAAACTCCTATTTACAGATGACTTATCCGGAAGCTAAGCTTTCGTAGCGACTATGGCTTCTCTTCTGGACAGTCCGATACAAGATCAGCGGTCGTCAGTTTTGCACCGAAACTGACAAAGCATCCACCAGCTTTGCACCAGGTACCTGGATTGGGCCGGCCCAACTCCGCAGCTCTCTCAGCCCGGCAATCGCTCACCGCCCGTGTACCTGAGTCAATCCTGGTCAATAGCCCAGTGGATCCTCTGCTGCTCCTAGCCCATGTACCCGGATTGGGCCAGCCCGACTTTGTGGCCCTTCTGCCCGACAGCTGCTCGCTGCCCGTGTACCTGAGTCACACGCGGCCCAGACGCAGCAGGTCTTCTCTCTCTCTTCAGTCCTCTTTGACTACCATTGACAATGACTCATCACATCTGGAGCCATGAGGCCCACGCTATTCAGCATGGCTCCTCACCACGGTGGTTGGGTCCACTACTATTCCTCCGGCAAATATGACATGGCCGAGGAACTTCACCTCAGACGACCAAAACTCGCACTTGCTGTATTTGGCGTACAACTGTTGTTCCCTTAGCTTTCCGAGGGTTAGACGGAGGTGGGTTTCATGTTCTTCCTTGGTCTTGGAGTAGACGAGGATATCGTTGATGAATACCACGATGAACTTATCCAAGAACTCCATGAATACATTGTTCATCATGTTCATGAAAAAGGCCAGGGCATTCGTGAGTCCGAACGACATCACAGTATACTCGTAGAGTCCATAGCGGGAGGTGAAGGTGGTCTTGGGGATGTATTCTTCTCTAATCCTCAATTGGTGATAACCTGACCTAAGGTCGATTTTGGAAAACATCGAGGATCCTTTCAGCTGATCGAACAGGTCGTTGATCCGAGGCAGTAGGTACTTGTTCTTGATGATTACGGCGTTCAGGGCTCTATAGTCCACGCACATCCTTTTAGTTTTGTCCTTCTTCATGGAGAAGATAACCGGTGCACCCTCGGGTGAGGTACTCGGTCAGTTATACCCTTTTTGCTCTAGGTCTTCGATATTGCTCTTGACTTCGGCTAGTTCATTGGAGGCCATCCAGTATGGGCGCTTAGAGATTGGGGTGGTCCCAGGGACAAGCTCGATTCTGAATTCGATGTCCCACTTGGGAGGCATTCCTGGTAGGTCCTCTGGGAAGACGTCCATGTATTCCTTGACTACAGGCACTTCCTCAAGGGCTAGCGAGTGGAGGAACACTTCGCGAGGTTTGCGGTTGGTCATCCAAAAGGTGACGGCTTCGACTTTGGAGTTGGTCATAGTTACAGACTTGCTGGTGTAGTCGATCACTCCTTTATGCTTCATCAACCAATCCATCCCTAAGATGAGGTCGAGTCGGGTGCACTCGATGAGGACTGGCTTGGCCTATAATAATACTCCTTAGATCTCTATCCTTACCTTAGGGCTCAATAGGTGGGCTAAGGTTTTCTTGCCGGGGGTGGCAATCATCATGGGGGCTGGTAGAGGGAGTACTTCCAAGCCATTGGTTTTCACAAACTCCTCCGAGATGAAGGAGTGTGTTGCTCCAGAGTCAAACAGTATTATAGCTGGTATGGAATTGACGGTGAACGTACCGAGTACGACTTTAGGAGCTTCCTGAGCTTCCTCCGCGCTGATGTGGTTGACGCGGGCATGAACCACCTGGTTGGGTTCCACGCCTTGAGGTTGCTTGGGGTGAGGACATTAGTGCGAGTAGTGCCCTTCCTTCCGACAGTTGAAGCAGACGACCGGCTTTCCTTGGCAGTGCCTCATGATCGGGGCATTGGTGGCGGGCGTCGGTTGAGTGGCCGGAGCAGGTGGAGCGGGGCGGGGATGCCCGGTGTTGGATCCAATGGCGGCGTGTGGTGGCCTGTAGGCGGGCTGAGGATGGTAGGCGGATGCCGGTGGTGGAGGGACGAAGCGGGGCCTCTGAGAGTTCGCTTGATGATGCTTGAACGCAATCATCTTCCTCTTCTTGAGGTCCAACTTATTTTGCTCAGTCTCCTGGATGAGCGCTTTATTCACCAACCGTTGAAAGTCGGCGTAGTCGGTGGCGACGAGCTGAATGGACAGCTCATCTTTAAGTCCCTAGAGGAACTTAGCCTGGCAGAGGGCATCGGTTCGCACCTCTTCCGGCGCGTAGCGGGCCAGACGGTTGAACTCATGGATATACTCCATGATAGTCCGACTTCCTTGTTGCAGGTCACGGAACTCCTGCTGTTTAACCACGATGACTCTGGCGGGGACGTGGGCGGCACGGAAGGCGATGGTGAACTCCGCCCAAGTCACCACGTGGTCCTCCGGTTGGGACTCACGGTAGTTGTCCCACCATTCTGCGGTGGGACCCTAGAGTTGATGAGTGGCGAATGCCACTCTCTCCCGGTCGGTGCAGGGGAGGAGATCCAACTTCTTCCCGATGGTCCGAAGCCAATCTCCGGCCTTCATGGGGTTGGTCGTGCTGGAGAAGATGGGGGGTCGCACGCGCAAGAACTCTGAGAGTTGACGCGCGGGTGCGGGGGCTGGTGCACGAGGGGCGGGCTCCACATTCTGTTGCTGCAGCCAGTCCAACTATGCCTGTTGGTGCTGCATCTGGGTGAGGAGGGCGGTGATCAGCTGGTTCTGGTTAGCCATCATCTCCGCCAAGGTGGGGTGGTTGGCGGATGGTGGCCCAGTCTGACGTTGGCATGTTGCACCCTAGTTGGGCACAACGCTTCCGAGCAGACCGTTGCTTGCCCCTTCTCCATAGTTGGACCCGGTGTTCTGATTATCGGCCATCTTCTTGAACATACAAGATTTTTAGTCATAAGAGAAAGGTTTTGAAACGAATATTTAGCCAAAACAGCCCAGAGGGGCTCATATATATATATCAAAGTGGTATAAAATGTTCATTACATCAATGTTTTTATTTTAATCCACCTAAAACACAAGTCGTTGCAGGTGGTACCACAATAACAAAATTATTAAAATCAAACAATGAAAACTACCGCCTACTCGTCATCCGAGGCAGTCTCCGTGATCTCGGACCACGAGGGTCCTGAGGGACGGTGGGTTCAAGAAAATTCTCGATAATGGGGTTGGAGACGATGGCGGGGTGCGAGGCAGGAGCACTGGAGCTAGATGGTCCAGCGGCCGTAGGATGTGGCGGAATCCTCTTGGGGCGAGGGGCGGGCTCACAGATGGGCTTCTTCCTCCTCGGGACGAGGGGAACCATCTCCACTATGTCCTTCTGCAGCTGTATTATTTTACGCTGCAGCTCGCCATTTTGCTGGATCAAGCTCTTCGTCTCCTGACGAAAGAACTCGACCGCCTCATGGTGCTCCTCGGTGTCAAGCATGGCCTCGGTATGGAGATCGTCCATGGCCTGAAGAAGACGCGTCTGCCGGGTCATGACTGAATCGCGATCGGAGTGAACTCCGATGTAGATGCTGCGGTGGGCACCGGGAGTGCGCTTCGGCACAAGCTGGAAGGACGTATTCTGAAGACTTTCATCGTAGATCATCCTCAACTCAATGAGGGCTTGGAGGGCGACGCGTTGGCATGCAACGTCGAAGGTTGGGTCCCCAAGTGCTGCCGTGAAGAACGGCAGGTGCTCGCCGGATCCATGGATGGTGAGGGAGACGTCGCAGGGTCATGCGAACTCTTCCATGTACACGCCATGGAACTCGGGCTCGAAGAGGAACCCAAGGAAGGTGACCATCATTCGGAACTCCCTAACGAAGCCCTCGAAGGGGCGGCAAAAGCTATGGACATGGTAGACCGGCATCTACAAAAACAACAAGTTGAAGAAAAGTGAGGGAAGGAACAAAGTTATAAGTAGTAGGTTTTCGTGAAATAGGTTTTATCCAACTAAGTGCTAGGCTGGTCCGTTTGGCTTCCTACAGTCAAGTCGGCTCTGATACCATCTTGTCATGCCCCGATTTACTAAATCAGAACATTATTGAATTTCCAAAGAAAAACAATAATACAAGAGGTTCATGATGCGACAACGTACATACGGCAAACATTCGTGGTACGCAGACCACATTATTACAAAAGAGTAAAAATAAAATAAACAATAAAAAGCATGACGAACGCCCTCTTCAGGATCTTCTTCTTGACTGGGTCGCAACTCCAGACCATCTTCCTCATAGTAGGCATCCTCTGAATTATGTGTCCAACGGGTATGAGTACAAAAAGTACTCAACAAGCCACCGCAAATGCAAATAGTAATGCAAGGTAATAACAAAGGAAGGACAATGGCTAATAGTGTGGAAAAGTACATTTTTAGGTATTACATTTAGTGTAGTCAAATTTTATCATGCGGAATAATAAACATGAACATCATAACACCATCTAACTCGAGGAGTATGTTTTCCCTCCTCGCACAACGGTCCTTACATGTCCAATCATCATGCACATTCATTATAAGTAAACTAACTGTGGGATGTCACGCAACCCGCCCTTGACCGTGGGCTCGGCTTTTCAAAAAGATTTATGACTTTGATCAGAGGTGTACCACTGTACCCACAAGGCACGCACTCATCTCAAACACCAAAGTGTAACGAGATGACCCATACCACTGGAACTCATGCCAAAACCTCAGCATGAAATGCTCCAAGCGATAACCACCCGCTCTAGGTTTCGTCGGCGCGTCGGGCCGCATCCCGGCTAACGTCGCACCCCCTTTTGCGCCACGTCGGTACAAGCCACCCGCAGGTGCTGCTTGACCCATCTCCAAGTGGTGGCCTCGGTTTGGAACACTCCATACCTTAGTTAGGACTTACCCATTAGACTTGTGGTTAGTACGGAAGTGTATTGCAACGGATCCCATACACCGATCCTTACAGTGCCCCGGGTGCTACCGACCAATGCCCTAGCTTGCACCCGGAACCCACCATGCATTCACTCACAACCATAACTCTATCACCGATAGAATTCCAAAGACAAGAATAACGGGGATCATATAGTAGAACCAAGTTGCTACGACTCACTCTTAACTTATAGCAATTGTGCCAATACATTGGACACTAGCTAATAGTAATAATAATATGGTGACAAGGAGTTTAGGCTAGATAGCATGTCTTGGGTTGCACATCAAGGTTGGGGATCTAAATAAATATATTGTAAGGCTTTCATTTGACTAATGCATGTATATCCTATGTGTTTTAGCGATAGTTTAGTAAAACATGGGTTCAATATGCTCAAAAGATTGGTTTGGTGACTTTCCTTGTTCAGCGAAAGGTGAGGGAGGGACTTCGGGGAAGTACTCCGGCTCCTCGGTGGCATCGTAGTCTTTTCGATATGAATAATAAAAATAACATTCAATAAACAATCCAAAATCCACACAATAGGCATATAGGTTTTGATTGGTTTGAACCAAGGAAAATTAAGTGGTTAACTTTTTGGAGTTTATTTTATAAGCATTTTAAAATGAACTTTAATGGAGTTATGGCCTCTCTAAAAATGAATAATAATGTAAACTAATGTATTATAAACTTCCAATTAATTTAAAATAGAAAGTTCAGAATAAACCTATTGTTTCTATTACACCAATATGAAGAGGATAAAACATATTTTTTTCTAAAGTTGAATTGGATAAATTTTGAGTTTATCCTAAAGTGCATTTGAATATTTTATTAAATTAACATAAAATACTCAAAATAAACCTACTGTTTTTATTGTACCAACATGTAGAGAATAAAATTATGAATTTTCTGGAATTGAAATGGTAATTTTTGGAGTTAAAATGAGCAAGATATGAATTTTAGAAGTTTAAAACTATTTCTGAATTTAAATTAAATCCAAAAACAGAAGTCGGTCCACGGTGAACCGGATTCACCATGAACCCGCGCACTGTGCGCGTGCGCCGTATCCAGATCCGTCGTTGGATCGTGATCGGATGGCCACGGGTGAGGCGGGTGGGTTAAATGAAAATAGACGCGAGAGATTAAAAGGCCAAACTGGTACACGATGGATGGCCCAGATCCATTGCGGGTTTTAAATACTAAAGGATGCACAAGATTGCACCGTACTGCTTCGCTCAGATCTGACGGCATGGATTAAACCGCATGTGCGATATAACCTGCGTCGTCCGATTGCGATCACACGCCCGCGATTGAATCTGACACGGCACAGGGTACTTTACCCGTGCCGGTCGTCTTCTCCGGCGACGGCGAGTGGGCCAGAGGCCACGGCGAGCTATGGCGGCCGGATCTAAGTGCTAAAATGGAAAGGAGACACTACGGGGATCACGAGGGTACCGTTAGCGGGATGAATGGTCGTCAGAGCATGGCCGGTGATGAGCGGGGGCGGCGAAGGCATTCGGGTCCTCGTCGGCGATGGTGTTCCAGCGGGGTTCGTTGGTGACGGAGTGGTGGCTGAGGTCGAGGTGGCGCCGACGGTCATAGAGGTGCGGTCGTCGAGGACAGAGGGGACTCCGGCGATGGCGAGCGACAGCTAGAGCGAGGGCAGCAGTGTGGTGTTAGAAAGGGTGTTGCGGGTGGTCTATTCGATTCCGGTGCAAATGCTAGCGAGGGGTGGGGGAAAACGGGCGGTGTATACATGGAAAGTTGACGGGGGGTCTTCAATGGTGCCGGTGAGGCTTGGCCATGCACGCGCAGTGCGATCCCGAGGTGTAATCACGAGGATTAACGAGGGGAAACGGCCGGTAGGGCTCGGGGGACCGATTAATGGCGCCAATTTAATGGGAGAGGGGCAGGCGAGGCAGATCCGAGAGGGATTAGGGTTTTGGCCGGTGAGGGGGGGATTTGGGGGAGGATCCTGCGGGGAAGACGGATCCGATAGGTGGGGGCCACCGGGCAGCGGGCGCGGGTGAGGCAACGGGCGAGCTGACGGGTGGGGTCGGGCTCGGCCGAGTGGGGGGGTTGACGCCGACAGGTGGGGTCGATCTGTCGGGCGTGTGCGGAGGGAGAGGGGGTCCCTGATGAGTGGGGTCCGCCTGTCAGTCTGGGGCACGGGGAGGAGTGGGCTGGGCCAGCTAGTGGAGGGAGAAGAGGGGGAGGGGGCCGTTACTGTTTAAAATGTTTTCCGAATAAATTTAATTGCTGAAATTAGTTTAAAATATTTGGGCTACTTCCAAGAGTGATAAAAATCTATAAAAATTCTCAAAAATATATCTTGACCTTGGGATCATATACAAAATTTTCTAGCCTCTGGTTTGGACATCTCCTTTAGGTTTTAGTTCACTTAGGCATAGATGGTATTAAAGGATTAAAATAATTCTTTTCAGAGAATAAAGATAATAAAATATATTTTATTTATTTTGGAAATTTGGGGTGTTACACGAAGAATGCCCCACTGCCATGACCAAAGTGTTGGCGCTGGAGGCTATGGTGATAGTAGTGACGGTGGACGATTCAGATGAGGCCCCTTCGAACGCGGAGCCAAGGACCCAGTCAGCCAGTAGAGGTACTGGAGGAGACACCTCGCTCTCGCGGCATTCCAACATATTTCTTCAAGCGAGGAGGAGGCTTGCGGAGGTAAATGCTTGGATCATGTTGCTTCTTATACTTGTATTTTTTTCAAGTGTTGGCGATGATGCGAGGCCTATAGTTGCAGCTGCGGAGGGTACCTCTGATAGCAACGGAGGTAGCGAAGGCAGCAGTAGTTTGGGGTCCGAAGAGGACTCTTCGTTTGAAGAAGACGAGGGGGGCAACCGTGGTGGAGGGACCCCTCGAGAGCACTAGGACGAAGAGGTGAATTTAGTAGACCGGAGCCCTCCTCCGGAGGTGCCCGTGTTCCAAGCACCCTTGATTTGGCCCCTGATCCCGAGGGGGCCTTCGACGTCTTCTACGACGGCAGCATGGCTTTGGCGAAGGGTGACTTAGTGGCGCAGCTCTGCCGCAATCGCCACAGTGACCTCTTTATAAATGCTAGCGAAGCCATTCTTCAGGTGAGCGAGGATTCACACAGGGTTCGTGCAATACTTAGCTCTTCTCAATATTAAAGACTTCTTGAATCTTGCCAAGCCTTCACGCTAACTCAAGCGGCAGCAACCTCCGTGGGCCACCAGGAAAACTTCTTGGCAGAGGGATATGAAACCCTTCGGTGCCAGGCTTTGGAGGCCGTCAAAAGGCAGAAGCAGGCCGAGGCGGCGGCTGAAGCGGTGAAGTCTGAGGCAGCCAGGGCAAATGAAGCCCTAGAGAAAATGGATTCGGAGACGGAGAGGCTTCGAGAAGCGCTTAGGTCTTTAGAGGAGGCCAGGGTAAAGTTGGCGCCACAGTGACCTCGGTTCATAATAGAACGAAGCAGTGACCTCGAGTTTTAACAGAACAAAGCAAGGCTTTGGTTTTGAAGCAAGGCTTTAGGTTTTAACAGAATGAAGCAAGGATTCGGTTTTTAATAGAACGAAGCAAGGCTTCGGTTTTTAATAGAGCAAAGCAAGGCTTCGGATAGTGTGTATACCTTTGGAAACTTGACTGGGTCAAGAGACCGAGCAGCTTCGTGTGGTTAAAGGCCTTAGACGAGCGCCCGGAGCCCCTTGCCGAAGAGTGTGCAAAAGGTTATCGAGGCCTGTCGCTTTCTTCATGGGCGTACTCCGAGGCGCGAGTGGTGGCAGAGACACTAGCTTTTAGTACTAGGTTCCCCACGGACAACGCCAACTATTGTAACAATTGCGTTAGTTACAAACAGGTTTCTATGAGATGGTGTAGAATATATGACATGAACCTTGAAGGTGTTGACATGGAAACGTGCCCCCGCACTTGGGTCAGTTCAACGATCCAAACGTGCACGGATACTTAGGAACAAGCCTAAGCGTGATGTGGCACCGACGTCGCGTTCTGACTACCTTTAGTCGTGATAAGGGGGTGGAGTCGCCAGGCAACCAGATTACACAAAATAACCCAATTAGCCGAAAGAGATAGATTAAACAGAATAAAATCAGCAAACCAGTGGAAGCCCATCTGGTTCGAAGTCTGGTGCGAAGGGGTCACCTAAGTGTACCTTCGGAGTCTGGTGCGAAGTACTCCGCCGAAGGGTGCTTCTACGTTCGGACCGATCCGGCCGAAGATGGACTCCGAACGGATCTGGACGCGATGATCACCTCCGAACAACGGGGTTCGACGTGAGATCTCTAATACATCAAACTACAGAATAATGATGCGAGGGCCACGCATGAGCGCAACTTCGTCTGGTGCAGAGTATGGTTGTGGCGGAGCCTGTTGTGATGAAGTATGCTGGTGAAGCCTGTTGCCGGAGCCTGCAGTCCCACCGAAGGGTGTCCTAGTGACCTCCGAAACTGATCTCTCAGCTCCGGACACATCCGACGAAGTAGCTCCGAATGTAGGAACCTGCAACAAAGATGACTCGAAGTACCAACTTGTCCTGAGGACCGAATTTTGCTAAGTGTTGCACTAGTAGCGAAGGTAGTAATCTGTTACGCAGATTAGCGGATACTTCATAGGCGAAGTAACAAGGCGATAGCAATCTATTACGTAGATTAACGGATACTTCACAGGCGAAGTAACAAGGGTTACCACTGTTCCGTAGTGGCCGGCGGAGGGCTTCCAGGCAAACCCACGAAGAGGTACAGGAAAATAAAGGTAAAGTAAATACGATCAAAGCATAGGGCTTTGGTTTGGTTTGAGTTGGGGGGCCTCTACGCTGGCCTCGCCTCTCTATTTATAGGGGCTTAATTCCTAATCTAATCTGCTATTAATCCGGACGGATAGAGATGAGAATTGAGCTAGAATCGCATACAACTCCATCTCTGCCGAAGTGAGCTTCGGCCAGGACCGTCGAGGCCTACTCATCGGGCCAAAGCTTCGGTGGTGTGGGGCTCCGAAGGCTTCCCGGCCGAAGCCCATGGGCTGGCTAGAGGCTTTCAGAACCCATAGCTCAACGGACTTCGGCCCTGTAGGGCTTCGGATAGACCCTGGACAGTTGTATTTTCGGCCCAAATCACCAAAATTGATATTTTGATGATCTAGCCATTAATGCCATTTTTTGCTATCAACACATGCCCCCCTGCCTTTTAGTGAACTGAGTGAACTAAAAGCACAACGAGCTGAAGACGATACCATCCATATCAGCTTTTCGACACTTTTCATGATATTTGCCACACACTTGGGAAATACCTTTTCAAGTACCTACCATTCAAAGCCCGTCGAAACCGCTCTTCCTGCATGGATTCCAACACATATGCATTGCAGGGATCGATTTCGGCTATCTTAAAAGGACCTTCCCAACTAGGTGACCATTTAGCAAACTTGGGACTCTTCGTGCCTAAGGGTAAAATCGTTTTCCACACCAAGTCTCCTATTTGAAACGATTTTGGTTTAACCTTTTTATTGTAGGCTTTAGCTATTCTCTTCTTGTCTACTTCTATGGCTTCTAGAGCCCTTAGTCTCTAATCGGTCACTTCCTCTAGATTATCCTTTAAAAGAGTTTCATACTCGTCGACCGATAAGCCATCTTGCTTCTTGTCCATATACCAATTCATATGGACTGACTTTGGTAGCACCGTGCTTCGTGATCCTACAAGCCCATAACGCCTCGGAAAGCACCTCATGCCACCTTTTAGGAAACTCTTCAATTTTCTTCTTAATAAGCTTAATCACAGTTTTATTACTAGACTCGGCCTGACCATTTGCCTGAGCATAGTAAGGTGAAGAGTTTATCAACTTAATACCATAGTATTCGGCGAAGTCCCTTACTTCTCCAAAAACAAATGAACTATCTTGATCTGTAGTAAGAGTTTGAGGAATGCCGAATCTATGTATGATGTGCTTCAAAATAAAATCACGTACCTCATTGTGAGTCATGCTCTTGAGAGGCACGGCCTCGGTCCACTTAGTGAAGTAATTCGTCGCCATCAACACGAACCGATGCCCTTTTGAGGAAGAAGGGTGAATCTGGCTGATGAAGTCTAAACCCCAACCTCGAAATGGCCATGGCTTGACAATAGGATTAAGTAATGAGCCAGGAGCTAACTGGATATTGCCAAACCTCTGACATGCTTCACACCCTCTATAGTACTTGAAACAATCTTCAGTCATAATCGGCCAATAAAAAACTGCCCTTTTGAGCATCCAACTCATTTTTTGGGCCGACTGATGAGTGCCGCAAAGCCCTTCATGGACTTCTCCTGTGGCCACCTGAGATTTCTCATAGTCTAAGCACTTCAATAGCACTCCGTCGATGTTTTGGCGATACAATGTGTTGTCTATCAACACGAATTTGAACGCTTGTCATCGAACCTTCCGATCAACCCTTTGGCTAGGGTCTCTTAGATACTGGACGATTGGGATTCTCCAATCGCCCTTATAGGTTTCAGAGGGTCTCACTGGTCCACCTTCTGAACAAACTTCCAAATTACTGACTTCGGGGTGCCCCCCGAGCCACTCCAGCTCCTGCCAAAGCCTGGCCGGGGTGGTCGTTCGGAGTGTGCTGGGCCGAAGCCCTTCAGAGGGTTCAGACTCTGGGGAGCCTTCTCTGTGCAGGAGGCTTCGACCTACGGACTTAGGTGTGCCAGCACCTTCGGTTGGCAGGGTACTCTAGTCCAGGATCCTTGGCGCATCGTGACCTTCAGTGGCCAGAGGGGTTCGACCCGGAGGGTGCGCCTGCCCACTGTTACTGGCTTTGGCAGTGAGGCCGAGCATCGGCTTCTCCAATACAAAAAATTTTCCTCTCCTGACTTGGTAGCCAGATGCTTGCTAAGCCAAATCATTGGCGACTGGATTGGCTTCTCTTGACACGTGAAAGATTTTGAAGTCATCAAAAGTGGCAACTATGTCTAGACATTTATCCAAGTAACTATTTAGCAAGCCATTAAAACATTAAGCACTCTTAGCTACTTGTTGCACTACTAACAAAGAATCACCGTATGCATGAACATGTTTAGCGCCTACAGATTCTAGTAATTCAAGACCTAGCAACAAAGCTTCATATTCGGCTTGGTTATTAGTGGAAGAAAATTCTAGACGGGTCGAGGTTTCAAAGTGTACTCCATTAGGTGATATGAGAACCACTCCAATGCCTTGGCCATTCTTGCAAGTCGAACCATCAAAATAGATTTTCCATGGTACTACCTCAACTAGAGCAATAGTATCACTCCAGCTAACATTTATGTGATGATCAACTATAAAGTTGGCTACGACTTGGCCTTTCATCGCTCTCAGAGGTTCGTAGGCCAAATCGTACTCAATCAACATGTAAGCCCATTTTCCGATTCTTCCACTTAGAATCGGCTTCGACAACATGTGTTTTATAACATCGGTTTGGCAAACGACAACACATGTAGTGGGGAGAAGATAATGGCATAATTTAGTGCACGCGTAATAAAGTGATAAACACAATCGTTCCACAAACACGTACCTAGTTTCGGCGTCCAGCAGGCGGCGGCTCAAGAATGTGATGATGTACCCTTTCCCTTCTACCTCCTGGGTTAGCACGGCCCCAATCACGCTATCTTCAGCAGCGACGTATAGTTGAAACGGAATCCCGGCTTTGGGTGCTCTCACCACTAGCGGTGATGACAAGCACTCCTTGATTTTCTCAAAAGCACTTTGCTGGCTTGCCCCCCAAGTGGACTCGGCTTCGTTTTTTAGCCGGAGTATGGGGACAAAGGCATCAATCTTGCAGGACAAGTTGGATATAAAGCGACGCAAATAGTTCATCTTGCCTAGCAATTTTTGTACATCCCTTTTGCACGTCGGCGCCGCAATGTTTGTAATCTTCTCAAGCCTCTTAGGATCAATCTCTATGCCTCTCTCGTGAATCATGAAACCTAAGAACTTACCCGCCGACACACCAAAAGCACACTTAAGTGGGTTCATTTTCAACCCATACTGTCGCATCCTATCGAAAGCAACCCTCAAATCGGCTAGATGGTTTCCCATAGCATTCGATTTGACTACGACATCATCGATGTAAACTTCTAACATAACTCCTAACAAGTCATTAAAAAATCAAGTTCATAGCACGCTGATATGTGGCGTCGGTATTTTTCAAACCAAAAGTCATGACGACCCACTCGAATAAACCGACAAAATCAGGGCATCGAAAGGCAGTCTGTTAGACGTCCTCTTCGGCCATAAAGATTTGATTACAACCAGCATTGCCATCAAGAAAACTTAGTACCTTATGTCCTGAGGCATCGTTGATCAGCATATCGGCTATCGGCATTGGATACTCGTCTTTTGGAGTGGCTCTGTTGAGATTCCTAAAATAAATACACACCCGTATCTTGCCGCTCCCTTTCTTCTCTACAGGCACAATGTTAGCAACCCATTCCGCGTACCTGCACGGCCTAATAAATTCAGCCTTGAGTAGTCGTTCCACTTCTTCTTTAACTCGGTCATAGACAGCCGAGTTAAAGTGGCGGGGAGGCTTCTTATAAGGCCTAAATCTGGACTTGATAGGCAGCCGATGCTCCACGAGCTCGCGGCTTAGCCCTGGCATCTCGCTATACTCCCATGCGAAACAATCGACATATGACCGAAGTAACTTTATTACTTCAGCATTTTCATCGGGTTGCAAATGTTGGTTTACAAAAGTCGGCCTTGGGATGCTACCATCACCTATGTCGACCTCCTCCAAGGGATCGGCCGACGCAAAACCTTGTCCTAATTTTTCTACTTTGCTGAAGTCCTCGATGGCTTCGGCAATACTGTCTTTATTAGACCAATATTGTTCCACACGAGACTTTAGCCAATCTAGATTACCCTTGCTAGACATGACTTATTAATACAAAAATAGCCATGCTACTCAAGCCGGCTTTACAGACACTGGTACAAACCGTCCTCTGGATACACTAACAAAATCGTAATCCGAAAGATCTCTACCTGACAGACATTCTACTTTGTTATGGACGGCATCGACTGATACATTGGCCAATGCTACTTGGGCCGAAGTATCCGTGGGAATGACTTATACCTCATCATCGTCCCACTGTATCAGGCACTGGTGTAGAGTAGAGGGGATGCAACAGTTTGCGTGAATCCAGTCATGCCCGAGTAGTACGCTATAGTTACCTTGCACATCGACGACGAAAAATGTTGTTGGCAACGTCTTATTGCCCACCGTCAACTCCATGGAGAGTACTCCCTTGGCCTCGGAGCTCTCGCCGTTGAAGCCGTTGAGCATCAAGTTGGTCTTCTTCAGGTCGTCTTCATCCATGCCAAGCTTCTTCAACAACGAGTAAGGCATTAAGTTAACAGTGGCGCCGCCGTCGACAAGCATTCGGGAAATCGGCTTCCCATCGATGTGACCTCTGACATAGAGAGGCTTCAAATGGCGAGCCGAGTCCCCGGGCTTCTCGAAGATGGCATTGCGCGGGCCGAGGTTCAATTGGGCGACCTCGGCCTCGTCCTGTGGTAGTGCGAACTCGACAGGTAGCGTGACGATGTTGATATCCATCACCTGGGGTGCGGGCCCTTCAGAGATGGGCGAGTAATCGTCGTCGAGCATGTCATCATCGCCGTCGCTCGGACTAGGAGCCGGGTTGTTTATCTCAACCGGCTTCTCCCTCCATACCTGTTTTGTAGCTGGCCGAGGGCGGATTTCCTCGAAGATAGCATCACGCTCGGCCTCAGCTTTCTTCTCGTGCATCTCCTGTGCCCGTAGTCTTTGTAGGCGTCTCTTCTGTGATTTGGACATGCCTGGAGGGGCCCAAGATGGTTGCGGCTTGGTGCCGGGTGTGACTGTTTGGCTTCCATTAATTCTGGCCGAAGTAGTACTGTGCCCTTCGGCCTTGTGCACCATGTGTTCGGAGGGTGCTTCGCTGCGAACCCCGATAGACGGGCAGGCCTAGTTCGGCCGACTGAACCAAGCTTCAGCGCAGAGCTCGGCCGAAGCATGAGACTTACCCCCGTTAGACCTCGGTGACAAAGTCTTCGGGATTGGGACTTCCTGAGACCCAACTCTAATGGTTATGGCTTCGGACTCCCTGACCCTGGTCTCCGCGTGCTCGCACCCTTCGGCTTCGCTCTACATGGTCCAATTCGGAGGCACCACAGACAGTCTATGGATGATGCCCCCCTCCGCCGCGTCTGTTTGCCCCTGCCATCCATAATACTCCGAAGGAAAATAAGGCACAGTGTTAGGTTGCGGAGGATACCCTGACCCGGATACGTACGGAGCCCACGGGGTCCCCACCCAGTCATACGGCGGAGGCATCGGTGGCTCCACTGGCCTCGCCCACTGTGAGCCGAACTCATTACCCGGAGGGGGGTTCGGCCAAGTCGAAGTTATCTCGGACCACACCAGCGAAGGGTCCTCCCAGGCCAAAGGTACGTTTGGCCAGTGCGGGCCGAAGCCTCCCATTGGAGAAGTCCGACACGGTGCGGGGTTCGGCCATTAGGGACCGAAGTTACAGTATGGGGGGTTCGGCCATTGCGGCTCGAAACCACCGTGCGGAGTGTCAGGCCATTGTGGCCCGGAGCCCCCATGTGGAGGGTTCGGCTGCTTCGGCCCGAAGCTACCCTTCGAGAGTCCTGGACCCTTTGGCTGCTTTAGCTTCTGAGTGTGTGGGCCAGTCTTTCTGGCCCTTCTTCGATGCTTGTTCAACAGCATGTTATATGTCACCTTCAGCCTCTTGTGAGCCTTAGACGAAAGGGTATTAATGTTCTGTTTCCACACTACTACCTCGGGATTCTTTGGCACGAGTGTGCGAGTGCGTGGTTCTCCAACAATTACATCTTTCCCTTTAGCCGACTCTGCCTGTTCTGGTCGAATCAACACCTTCTTTTCGCCGAGGTCGACGACGTTGACGGGAAAAGGATCTTTATCCAGCTTCATCTTCAGATCATGGTCTATCTTCAATCGTCCTTCTACTATGGCCAATCGTATCTGTCGTCGGAAAACATTGCAATCATTAGTATTATGCGAATGTGAATCATGCCACTTACAGTATGGATGCTTCTTTAACTCATCGGCAGGTGGAATGACTTGACCCTTAGGTAACCTAGGAAGCTGACTTTTTAAGAGAAAATCAAATATTTTATCACATTTAGTTATATCAAACGAGTACTTGACCTCACTGAGTCGATTCTTTGTGGGGGATGGTCGTAACTCGGAGTAGGTGACAGGTTTATTCTTAGCGTTCCACACCCATTCGGTCGCATACATATCGACCGAATCCTCCTCTTCTGACTCTTCCTCGTCAGAACGTTCCATGATGTGGATTTCAGCCCTGGGCTTGCTAAATGTCTTAATAAACTTTTTATCTTTGGTTCGGCCTTCCTGGACCAGAGCCTGCTGTAAAACTTGGCTAACTTTTAAAAAGTTTTGGTTATCTAACCTCTCTTTAATTTTGGAACGCAACCCGTTAAAAGCTAATTCCGCCAAGTCCCTTTATGAAATATTAAGGCTAAAACATCAGTTTCTAGTATCCCTAAAACGCTTGATGTACTCAGAGGCACTCTCGTTAGATTTATGCTTAACCGATGTCAAATGCGAAAGCCTGAGTTCTGTCTCACCCGTGTAGAAATAATCATGGAATTTCCGCTCTAAATCATCCCACGTTTGGATGGAGTTCGGCGGGAGCGCCGAAAACCAAGTGAAAGCGGTGCCGGATAGCGAGAGAGAAAATAGTCTAACCTTTAGAGCATCTATCCCCGCTAACTTCTCCACACTGTGCCAAAAATTGACTAACGTGCTCTAGTGTAGTTTTGCTACCCTCGCCATCGAACTTAGTGAATTCAGGGATTCTATAGTTGCAGGGGTAGGGCACTGTATCAAGATGGTCGGGGTATGGCTTACGGTAAACCCTAACCCGTCCCTTGGGCACGAAGCCGGCACACTCTCTAAATAGTGCGTGGACCCGCTCCTCTATGTCATCTGGGTATGTTGCTTGTGTGCGCCTCTCATGCGGGGGCGCGACACGCGGTGGGATATCAGCGTGTCGGGCATGGGCCTCTTCCCTGTGCGCTATTTGTATGACGTGTTCATGTCCGAGCGTCTACGTGTGTGGTGCGGGCAGCGCGGATATTGGTGCAGGTGGTGGTGCGTGGTACGCAGTGTTACTTTGACCGTAGGTGTAATGATTGGTCTCGGCCATAAGTGTTGAGGCTGTAGACATGATTGTGCCAGTGTTGTCGTTAGTCCTACCGTATACGTGGTTTGTCGGAGGTGCACTAGCAATAAGAACTGGGGGTACGGCCTCAGTAAAGCCGAACCTACTAAGAGTTGCCTCCACTTGTGAGCTAACTGCCGAATCTAAACGGTTGGCTAGCGAAGCGCTAACGGCTTGATCTACTGATGCGGCTATTTTTTGCTCAATCTCTAAACAAGATAAACGAGGCGATATAGGTGTTACCTGGACCTGAGCGTGGTTGGGGTGATGATGTCGCACTTGATGAAGCCCGCGTGTGTCTTGACGTAGCCCCCAAGCATCATGTCTTGGAGCGCCTTTAACTTTACCTCGATCTCTGCTCGGTCTTCTACGGGGATATCTTCAAGTGTAGGTGACAAGATGTTGCGGATGTCGATATCCGCGCCTCCTATTGTGTCCATCGATGGTGTAGACGTAGTAGTTGACGTAGATGTACTGGTGGCCGATGTAGATGCACTTGTCATGTTGGTGTAGCCTTCCCCAGCG
Source organism: Zizania palustris (assembly GCA_019279435.1). Lineage (NCBI taxonomy): Eukaryota > Viridiplantae > Streptophyta > Magnoliopsida > Poales > Poaceae > Zizania > Zizania palustris. The sequence goes on along the minus strand of JAAALK010000081.1, from coordinate 11,418,353 downwards.
GAGTCGCCAAAAAGTGTGTTGACACGGAAACGTGCCCCCGCACTTGGGTCAGTTCGACGATCCAAAAGTGCACGGATACTTAGGAACAAGCCTAAGCGTGACGTGGAACCGATGTCGCATTCCGATTACCCTTAGTCGTGATAAGGGGGTGGAGTCGCCAGGCAACCAGATTACACAAAATAACACAATTAGCCAAAAGAGATAGATTAAACAGAATAAAATCAGCAAACCAGTCGGAGCCCGTCTGGTTCAAAGTCTGGTGCGAAGGGGTCACCAAAGTGTACCTTCGGCGTCTGGTGCGAAGTACTCCGCCGAAGGGTGCTTCGGCGTTCGGACCGATCCGGCCGAAGATGGACTCCGAATGGATCTGGACGCGATGATCTCCTCCGAACAACGGGGTTCAACGTGAGATCTCCGATACAACAAACTACAGAATAATGACGTGAGGGCCATGCGCAAGCGCAACTTCGTCCGGTGCGGAGTATGGTTGTGGCGGAGCCCATTGTGATGAAGTATGCTGGCGAAGCCTGTTGCCGGAGCCTGCAGTCCCGCCGAAGGGTGTCCTGGTGACCTCCGAAACCGATCTCTCAGCTCCAGACACCTCCGACGAAGTAGCTCTGAACATAGGAACCTGCAACAAAGATGATTCGAAGTACCAACTCGGCCTGAGGACCGAATTTTGCTAGGTGTTGCACTAGTAGCGAAGGTAGCAATCTGTTACGCAGATTAGCGGATACTTCACAGGCGAAGTAACAAGGTGATAGCAATCTATTACGTAGATTAATAGATACTTCACAGGCGAAGTAACAAGGGTTACCACTGTTCCGTAGTGGCCGGTGGAGGGCTTCTAGGCAAACCCACAAAGAGGTACAGGAAAATAAAGGTAAAGTAAATACGATCAAAGCATAGGGCTTTGGTTTGGTTTGAGTTGGGGGGCCTCTAAGCTGGCCTCGCCTCTCTATTTATAGAGGCTTAATTCCTAATCTAATATGCTATTAATCCGACCGGATAGAGATAAGAATTGAGCTAGAATCGCATAATACTCCATCTCTGCTGAAGTGGGCTTCAGCCAGGCCCATTGAGGCCTGCTCCTCGGGCCAAAGCTTCGGTGGTGTGGGCCTCCGAAGGCTTCCCGGCTAAAGCCCATGGGCTGGCTAGAGGCTTTCGGAGCCCATAGCTCAACGGACTTCAGCCCTGTAGGGCTTCGGACAGACCCTGGACATGTGTATTTTCGGCCCAAATCACCAAAATTGATATTTTGACGATCTAGCCATTAATGCCATTTTTTACTATCAACAGAAGGGTTCTCACAGGGAGAGAGAGAGAGTTTTATACTGGTTCGGGCCTCCCAAGAGGGATAATAACCCTATATCCAGTTTACAGTGGATTTTGCATAATTTTTCCTCTATCTTCCCCTTTCCATTACAAGGGCGGTGCCCTGCTTTTATAGGCTCGCAGGCCAAAGGAAAAGACCCAATTACCCCCTGCATGCCATAAGCTTTGTAGGGGTAAGAGGGGAAAAAGGCTAGGCTACTGTACATATAACTTTACAGACGTGGTAGATATACATCACTTCAGGAGTAGGTATACGACATACCAGCGGCAGGGGCCCTTGGTATGGCTTTTACACTGTAGTAGTACTGAGATATTTCTTCATCTTCTGGATCGGAGCACCTATCGGAGGGTCTAGGTCAGAGCTTATCGAGGGGGCTTCGAAGTGGTCCTGGAGGGGCCTCCGAAGAGGGCTCCAAAGAGGGCTCCGAAGCGGCTCTGGAGAGGACACGGAGGGATCCTGGAGACTTGGCTCCGGAGGGGGCCCGGAGGGGTCCTAGAGCACTTGGTTCTGGAGGGGTCTCGAAGGCGTCCTGGAGCGCCTAGCTCCGGGGGGAACCCGGAGGCTTGTCCTTCAGCCGCGTAATTCTTTGCAGCACTTAGAGTAATCTAGGATGGGGGGCCGGAATCCGTCTTTGGGCTTCGTTAGCCTAGCGGGCTCTGAGCCCGAGGCCTTCGGAGACTGACTTCATTTGACCCCTGTTCAAGGGAAAAACTATTTCCCCAACAATAATATAATGACTTGTATAAAGATATATATTTTATTTTAATGGTATGAACAGATTTGAACTTTAATTCTAGCCTACCATTCTTAAGATAGCCCACCATTCTTAAGATGGATTCGCCACTGTCATGGGTTATAAACATTAGTCATCATCTCCAGTTTGATGCAATGTTTTGACTAAATAAACTTGTCTCTCAAACTTCGTAGGGGCATTATCTAGAGAGTCTATTGCCTCGCATAGGATTTGTTGCCACCCCTAGTGAAAACATAGAAACAACTGTGAAATATAAATGTATATATTTTTTATTTTCACCACAACTTGAAAGATAAGCGCAAAGCAGCACACAAAACACACATCATGACATTAACGACAAAGTGAGCTTATGAGTGTAATGCTGATGCACCTCCTTGCCAAACATATATGACAATTTTTGACAAACTATAATACTATACGTAGTATAGTTAATCAAACACCCCTTTATGCTCTCGTCAGGGTCAACGCTGTCAAATATTTTTGGGTGAGTTTCTCCCTGCCACTGGGGTAAGCATGATACCTAGATCACCAGTACGGTTGTAATTCATCTAAAAAGAGAGCATCACACACTATGTGGCCAAAAAGAAATTATGTCAATATTTTTATGGATTTCCATCTTTCCATTTTTTATTTTATACAAAAAAGGATTTTCATAATTCGTTTGTGATCAAAATTACTCTAAAATAAAGATTTTTTAAAAAACAATACATTTGGCACATGGATTTCAAAAATTACAAAAATGAATTTATATCGGTACTTGACGTATCTATCTAGGCCAATCAGCCCTAAATCACAGTAGACCATATGTCGATTTGGGAATAGTTTAGTAGTATTTTAGGGGTACTTTAAACACAATTTAGTAATAATTTAGGGTTTTTTAAACGTAGTTTAGAGATATTTTACGGGTACTTTAGGGATAATTTAGAAGTACTTTACACATAGTTTTGTGATAATTTAGGGGGATTTTAAACATAATTTAGAGGTACTTTAATTTGAACTTAGTTTAGAGATAATTTAGAAGTTCTTTAAACATAGGTTAAAGATAATTTAGATGTACTTTAGAGATAATTTAGAGATACTTTAATCATAATTTAGCGATAATTTAGGAGTACTTTAAATATAATTTAGAGGTACTTTAAACATATTTTAGCGATAATTTAGGGGTACTTTATATATAATTTAAAAGTTCTTTAAACATAGTTTAGAGATAATTTACGGGTTCTTTAGGGATAATTTAGAGGTTACTTAGCTTGGTTCCTTACTCTATGTAGCTTTCTTGTGCATGCTAGCTTGCTGACACATAATTTGCCCGACCATGACTGCATCCACTACTTTCCAAGTATTTCAACATACTTTATGTTTTCTATAGTTGAGACTTAATGTAGTGATACTTTGAACTTAATTCACTTGTTGTTAAATAAGTTGAATGGTATTGACATGCTAGACACGTAGTTATGTTTGTGATATTGTTTGTTGCTTAATTTAGCTCTGTTGGTGTAAATTTAATGTTTACAGGCATGTCAGATAGAATATCATTTAGGATTTACTACGGATATGGACAGATACTTATTGGTCATGATGGTGCTGACCTTAGTAGTTTTTAATGTATCAAAAATAGTTTAAGTCAGGTGGTGGACGTAGTATTGAGAGTATTAAGTAGTGGATATATTATTATTTTTTGATTGGATAGAGAGCAATGGGAGTTTTATTTGTATTAGGGGTGGGCACAAAATCACTGAAAACCAAAAAATCGAACCGAACCGAACCGAAAAACAACTCATTTTGTTTTTTTAATCGCTTTTTATTTTGGAAAAGTTCGGTGTTTGGGGTTAAATTCAGTTTTTATCTTCGGAAAACCGAGAGAACCATATTACCAAACTAAAGAAAATTTATCTAGTGCTTTGATGAGGATATCACCGAATCAGATATGACAATACTTATGCTTTACAATAAACAACCCAAGGTGCATGTATTCTATATTAGATTTGCATTTTATATATTTGAGCTAAGTATGCTACACCATGAGATGGTTTTGCTTTCAATTACAGAAATTCTTACATGGATTAAGTTGCACGTTGAGAGCACATCAAGAGCATGAAACATCATTGAAGTTGATTAGAGACCAAGTCAAGGTCATCCAAAGATAATATATAAGTTTGGGATGTTACTTTTGTGCCAAGAGAAAGTGAAGATAAATTTCTACACATTTGAGAATATTGGACTCGGATTCAGACCGCAGTAACAACACCAAATTTAAACGTGCATAACTTCTACATGGAAACTCTGATTTGGATGATCTTGGACTTTTTGGAAAGCTTAAGACATCATCTTTCCAACGGTTCGAACTACACATCCAGATTCCATCCGAGGAGATCACAATTATCAAAACAATGTGTATTTCCTTTTTTCTAGTCAATCTGTTTAGGAAATAATTAGTAGTTTCCATATGTAATAAGTTTTCAAACTTTGGGCATGTCCCTATGGCTATAAATACCCCTATAGACTTTAGTTGTAGATGAGTTTTGTTTATATCAAAGTTTAGCCTCGATACTTTGCTATGTAATCTCGTGATCGTCTAGTTCGCTTGATATATGTTACAAAACTCTACTAGTGCTTGTTCATCTTGTTCTTGCTAGTTCTCGATTGCTTGCAGGGATATCCCTCATGGTTGGGATGGTCGTGCCTCCGTCGAGTTGCGATCACCTCTAGAGTTGGTGTAATGATTGCTAAGGCACAACGTCCCTAGACAGTTATATTCGAATCGCCAACGTCGCTCCATCAAAATCGACTTATTCTCTTCTCACCGAAAGATCGGGACACCCTTGCCTCATCATGATCTAGTTGATTTGCTTTGATTTTAGATTTTGGAAGTGTGCCATGGTCGGTTGGCCCATCCCACAACCGCATTTTCTTTGGCCTAGCATCCACGACCTGTTGGCCAGCACCTCAAGACACTTCCCTTCGCTAGTGTCAGCCTGGCACACAGTGTAGTGTTGACCTAGTGCATAGTGCACTTCCTCGAATTTGGTGAATCGAAAAAAACCAAAGCAATTTTTAGGTTTTTTGGTTCAGTTTTAGTCTGGTAATCTATCCAGTTCCTGATTTTTGAAAACCGAACTTTTTATAAATTGAAAAAATTGAACCAAAGAAACCAATAAAACTGACTACCCACCCCTAATTTGTATACCCAATACATCCGTGTGGTCAAAGTGTATTTTTGAAAGATTGGGAATGAATTTTGTTATCTATTTTTCTCCTCGTGCCTTTCCTACTCCAGACCTAGGACCTAACCAAGTTGTTGAGTTTGGAGTAAAATTTGAGGTCGGCCAGAGTAACTAAGTCTAGGAGGTGATCCCTGAGACGGATGTAGTGCCACATTCCGAAGATGCTCCCCATGTACGATAGCTAGGTTTGCTAAAGAACAAGTTGATAAAGGGGAAGAAATAGATGTCATACCTATCTTGCTAGAGAGAGAAGACCAAGACTTTAAGGAAGCAGTTGAGCAGGGTGCCAATGAAAACTCAGATGAAGAAAATGAAGCAGTAGATGACAATAATAACAATGAAAATTAAGATATTGTGATTCCCAACGAGTGGCAAGCATAAGATTTTAACGCTCTCGCTGTTAACGAGGGTTGTGACACTCATTGGGAGTATGCACAGAATGATATCCATAAGGATGCACTGTATCCTAGCAAAGAAGCAGTTCAAGATGTCGTGAAAGTATGGACATTGTCACTATGGTGGTCATTTTGAGTGAAGAAGTCAAACCACACAATGTATGACGTTGTGTGCAAGAGGGAAGATTGCCTATGAAGAGTTCGCGCACATCAAATAAAGTGGGGAATTCATTAGGTTTGCTCAATTGTTGTCGACCATACCTGTAGCGCCCCAATTTACCGAAATCGGAACATTATTGAATTTCATGTGAAAAACAATAATACAAGAGGTTCATCATGCGACAATCGTACATACGACAATATTCATGGTACGCAGACCATATTTATTACATCAGAGATTAATAAAAAACAATAATAAAGATAATAAAAATGCATGACGAACGCCTTCTTCAAGATCTTTTCACTTGACTGGGTTGCTACTCTAGACCGTCTTCATAGTAGGCATCCTCTGTGGTGTTCAACGGGTATGAGTACAAGAAGTACTCAACAAGCCACCACAAATGCAGGTAATAATGCAAGGAAATAACAAAGGAAGGATAATTGGCTAAAAGTGCGGAAGAGTACATTTTTAGTTATTGCAGTTAATGTAGTCAAGTTTTATCATACGGAAAGTAAACATGAACAACAATAACATCACCTAACTCGAGGAGTACGTTTTACCTCCTCGCACAACAGTCCTTACATGCCAAACCATTATGCACATACATATTCAAAATAATCTAACTGTGGGATGTCACGCAACCCACCCTTGACCGTGGGCTCAGCTTTTCGAAAAGATTTATGACTCTGAACAGAGATGTACTACTGTACCCACAAGGCACGCACTCATCCCAAAACGAGATGACCCATACCACGGGAACTCGTGCCAAAACCTCAGCATGAAATGCTCCAAGCGATAACCACCCGCTCTAGGTTTCGCCGGCGCGCTGGGCCGCATCCCGGCTAACGTCGCACCCCCTTTTGCGCCATGTCGGTACAAGCCACCCGCAGGTGCTGCTTGACCCATCTCCAAGTGGTGGCCTCGGTTTGGAACACTCCATACCTTAGTTAGGACTTACCCATTAGACTTGTGGTTAGTACGGAAGTGTATTGCAATGGATCCCGCAGACCTGTCCTTATAGTGCCCCGAGTGCTACCGACCAATGCCCTAGCTTGCACCCGGAACCCACCATGCATACACTCACAACCATAACTCATCACCGACAGAATTCCAAGGATAAGAAGTAAAGGGGATCATATAGTAGAACCATGTTGCTACGACTCATTTTTATCCTATAGCGATTGTGTCTATACATTGGACACTAGCTAGTAATATTAATCACATGGTGACAAGGAGGTTAGGCGAGATAGCATGGCTTGGGTTGCACAACAAGGTCGGGGGATCCTAAATAAATATATTGTAAGGGTTCCATTTGACTAATGCATGTATACCCTATGTGTTTTAGCAATAGTTTAATAAAACATGGGTTCAATATGCTCAAAAATGTTGTTTGGTGACTTGCCTTGTTCAGCGAAAGGCGAGGGAGGGACTTCCGGGAAGTATTCCGGTTCCTCGGCGACGTCGTAGTCTTTCCAATATAAATACAATGAAATAAATACAACATTCAATTTAAACAATCTAAAATCACATAACAAACATATAGGTTTGAATTGGTTTAATTTAAGAAAAACCAAGTTATTAAGTTTCTGAAATCTATTTTATAAATAATTTAAAGGAACTACAAAGAAACATGGCCCTCTCTAAAAGGGACTTTAAATTGTGAAATGATCTCTTTTTAAGCTTTCTAATTAATTTAAAATGAAGGGCTTAGAGAAAACTTAGTGGTTTCATCATATTAACAGGAAATAAATAAATATAAGCTTTACTGAAATTCAAATAATTAAATTTACATTTTTATCCTAAGGGCATTTGAATACCTATTTAAATAAACATGAAAAATCCAAAGTAAACATGTTTTTTTATTAAATGAACATGTAGAGAATAATATTACAAATTTTCTGAAATTGGAATGGTAATTTTTGAAGTTAAAATGCGCCAGATATGAATTTTACAAGTTTAAAACAGTTTCTGGAATTTATTTTCAAATTTAAATCCCCTCGGGTCCACGGTGAGCTAGGCCCACGGTGAACCCGCGCACTGTGCGCGTGGACCGGTTGATCTAGAGCCGTTGGATCTGGATCCGGTGGCCAGACGCGAGGCGGGAGGGTTAAGTGACATTGGACGGCCACGATTAAAACGCGCGAAAGGGTACAACGTGGACGCACGAGATTGAGTCACAGTTTTAAAAAGTGATCAACGGCTCGGATGGCCTGGTACCCCTTTGACCGGATCAAGGGCGGAGATTAAATCCTGTAGGGATTTAATTAGAGCGCTCCGATCGCGGTCGAGCGGCTAGGATTAAATCCGGCACGACACGCGTTAAGGGGCTTGTACCCCCTTCATCTTCGGCGACGGCGGGGCTCGGGTGCGGTGGCGACGGCGTCGACGAGGGGGCTAAGCCCTAGTTATATGCGAAAATGGAAAGAGGAGGCTACGGCGGTCACGACGGTATCTTTGACGGCGATGAAGGACATCGGACGACGATCGGCGGTGAGGTTAGACGCGGAGGGCTCCTCGGGTGCTCGACGGCGACGGCGATCCAGCAGTCTTCTTGGCCAACGGAGGCGTGGTCGAGGTTGGGCGGTCGGTGACGGTCACAACGGTGTCGACGGCGTGGACGGAGGCGGTCTGAGGCGGCGGCGAGCGGTGGCTGGAGGCGAAGCAGGAGAGGTGCGCTAAAAAGTGAATAACGGGCGTTCTATTCGGTCCTGGACTACGAGAGCGTGGGGGTCGAATACGGCGGAGGCCGGGGGGTTAAATAGGGGCGTCGGAGGGGCTCGCATGCAAGGAAAGACGAGGGAGGGCCTTAACTCACCGGCGAGGGCTCGGCCATGAACGGCGCTGCGTTCCCGGGGGCTAAAACGCATCAATTAAAGCGATTAAACGACCAGCGGGCCTCGGGGTGCATTAATCCGACGCCAATTGAATGCCAGCGAGGCTGATCCGAGGCGGGGGGGTCATCGGCCGGCGCAATTTGGGGGCGGAGGTGGGAGGTAGATGACTGATCCGACAGGTGGGCCAAGGCGGTTGGCGGGCACGAGCGTGCGAGGTTGGCGGCTGACGGGTGGGGTCGGGATTGGCCGAGAGAAGGGTGGTGCCGACAGGTGGGGCCGGGCTGTCGGGTGCGCGGGCGCGGAGAGAGGGGGGTCGCTGACGGGTGGGGTCCACTGGTCAGATGGCGCGCTCAGGGAGGAGTGGGCTGGGCCGGCCGGAAGAGAGAGAAAAAGGGGAGGGAGTCCGTTACTGTTTAAATAAATTTCTGATTAAAAATAATCACAGAAAATGGATTAAAATATTAGGGCTACTTCCAAAGTTGATAAAAATTTGTAAAAATTCTCAAAATATATCTTGGCCTTGGGATCATATACAAAATTTTTCAGCTCCTGGTTTGGCCATTTCATCTATGTTGTAGTTCGAAATGGTAAAGGAGGGTATTAAAGGTATTTCCAAAATGATAAATCTCAGGAAATTGGATTAAATAATATTTTTATTACTTTGAAAATTTGGGGTGTTACAAACCTATCCCCCTTATAAAGAATCTCGCCCTCGAGATTGGAACGCTACTCAAATAGCTCGGGGTATTGGGCTTTCAGTTCGTCTTCCTTTTCCCATGTAGCTTCTTTGGCGGGGTGGTTGTTCCACTGAACCTTGTAGAAGCGGACTACACGACTCCTGGTTACCCTTTCCTCGGTTTCCAAGATCTTGATGGGTTTCTCGATGTAGGTCAAGTCTTCTTGGACGTTGAGCTGTTGAAGATCGGCTTGCCCGGTGGGCACGCGAAGACACTTCTTCAACTGAGAGACATGGAACACATCGTGAACTCCTGCCATAGATGGAGGCAGTTCAAGTTGATATGCCACTTCTCCTTGCCGTCGGAGGATCTGAAAAGGTCCGACGTAGCGGGGTGCTAGCTTGCCTTTCATGTTGAACCTTTGAGTGCCACGGAGGGGAGTGACTCGGAGATAGACATAATCGCCCTCCTCAAAGGTTAGGTCTCTTCGACGGTTATCGGCGTAGCTCTTTTGTCGGGATTGGGCTATTTTCAATCAATCCCTTATGATCTTGACCTTCTCTTCGGCTTCTCTTAATATATCTGTCCCAAACAGTTGCGATTCTCCGGTCAGATCCTAGAGCAGCGGCGTTCTGCACTTACGCCCGTAAAGTGCTTCGAACGGGGACATTTGCAGGCTAGCTTGATAGCTGTTGTTGTAGGAGAACTCCGCATAGGGCAAGTTCTTGTCCCACATTCCGCCAAAGTCTAGAGCGCAAGCTCTAAGCATATCCTCCAGTATTTGGTTGACCCTTTCAGTTTGACCGTCGGTCTGTGGATGATAGGCGGTGCTAAAGTTCAGCCGGGTGCCGAGTTCCTCTTGAAGGTTTTTCCAAAACTTGGAGGTAAACTGACTCCCACGGTCAGATACAATCTTCTTAGGAACTTCGTGGAGGCACACTATCCGGGTCATATACAACTCGGCCAATTTGGCGATAGTGTAAGTCGTCTTGACGGGGACGAAGTGAGCCACCTTGGTGAGTCGGTCGACGATCACCCAGATAGAATCATGACCAGCTTGGGTCCTGGGCAGTCCCGTGATGAGGTCCATTCATATTTCTTCCCACTTCCATTCAGAGACCTTGAGGGGTTGTAATAGTCCAGCAGGCCTTTGATGCTCTGCCTTGACTCACCGGCATGTGTCGCACTTGGCCACATACTCAGCTATTTCCCTCTTCATGCTGACCCACCAATATTTTTCTTTCAGGTCTTGATACATCTTTGTACTCCCGGGATGAATGGAGTATAGAGTATCGTGGGCTTCTAGAAGGATGAGGGTCTTCAACTCAGGCTTGTCGGGCACACATATCCGGTTTCCAAATCAGATGATATCATGCTCGTCCTCGGAGAATCCGGGGGCTTTACCCTTTCGCATGTTCTGCTGGATCTCCAAAGATGCTTTTGCAAATTGTACAAATGACCGTGCTTGGAACAAATATGTGCTGAATCAGCATGGATATCTTTTTCGTGCTAACAAGTTATGCGTTCCGGCTAGCTCTCTTCGCTTGTTGTTATTGCAGGAAGCACACGGTGGTGGTTTGATGGGTCATTTTGGATCCAAGAAAACCAAAGATGTGCTGTCCACACATTTCTATTGGCCTAGGATGAGACGAGATGTTGAGCGCTATGTGGCACGATGCACTACTTGCAATAAAGCTAAGTCCCGTCTAAACCCACATGGTCTTTATATGCCTCTGCCCGTCCCTAGTGTACCTTGGGAGGATATTTCTATGGATTTTGTGTTAGGATTACCTAGAACTAGGAGGGGGAGAGATAGTATTTTTGTGGTGGTAGATCGTTTCTCTAAAATGGCGCATTTTATACCTTGTCACAAGAGCGACGATGCTACAAATGTTGCTGATTTGTTTTTCAGAGAGGTCGTACGCTTGCATGGAGTTCCCAATACCATCGTTTCAGATCGTGATGCCAAATTATTAAGTCATTTTTGGAGGACGTTGTGGCATAAGTTGGGGACGAAGCTGCTGTTTTCTACTACTTGTCACCCCCAAACGGATGGACAAACGGAGGTCGTCAACCGCACATTATCCACCATGTTAAGGGCTGTTTTGAAGACCAACTTGAAGCTCTGGGAAGAGTGTCTACCTCATATTGAGTTTGCATATAATAGGTCAGTACATTCCACTACTAAGGTAAGTCCGTTTCAAGTGGTCTATGGCTTTAATCCGCGTGCTCCTATTGATTTGCTGTCATTACCACCATCTGAAAACTTGAATTTTGATGCTACTACACATGCTGAATTATTACTTAAGATGCATGAAACTACTAAAGCAAACATAGAGAAAATGAATGAGAAATATCGTGCTTATGGTAGTAAGGGTAGAAAAGAGATAACATTTGAACCAGGTGATCTTGTTTGGTTGCACTTGCGCAAGGATCGTTTTCCTGATTTACGAAAGTCTAAATTGATGCCCCGTGCTGATGGTCCTTTCCGTGTGCTTGAGAAGATAAATGACAATGCATATAAGCTTGAGTTGCCTGCAGCTTTTGGGGTTAGTCCCACATTTAACGTTTCAGATTTAAAACCCTATTTGGGAGATGATGATGAGCTTGAGTCGAGGACGACTCCAATTCAAGAGGGGGAGGATGATGAGGACATCACTTCACATGATACACACATGGAGCCTCCACCTACAATTCAACTACAAGGACCAATCACACGCGCCCGTGCCCGTCGCTTGAACCATGAGGTTAATTCGTTCCTTAGCAACTTTGATTATATTTGTTTGGATGGGATGCTACTGAATACTAGTGATATTTTGTTGCTTAGGAACATGGGAGATGGAATAGGAGAGTTGGAGTTGAAGACGGAGCCGCACGGATGATTTGAAGTCAAGAATTCGCTGGTTCGGACTACATCGACCACCATTCACAAAAATGGGCATAACTTCCTCATACGAAGTCCGTTTGGCGCGTTCTTTGACTTTTTGGAAAGCTGAGGAGAAGACGGATCGTTTGCCGTTGGTTTCACCTCATTTGGAGTCTCGAGTCGTCCTGTGTATTTAAAACAGTACTGCGTGACAGAACTGGGCCATGTTGGACATAATCTGAGTCTGTACGTCTTCTAGCCCAAAGCCCAAGTCTGTTTCCCTTCCACAGGCCGCCGCCCTATATATATTCTCACGCCAGCCACCTCTAGGGTCAGGTTTTGCTTTGTTGCATCTACACTGTTGTGTTTAGATCCCGCCTCTTGCACCGGACCGATTGGCTGCTGCATTGGCGTTTGTGAAACCTCACCTTATCTTCGTTTGTCTGTGATTTGGCATTCGATTTGTATCCTTCCTGTTCTTGCTTGTGTTCTTGGGTTCGCTTGCAGGAATTAGCCTTCGTGGCGAGGTCAATCGCGTTCTGCGTGGTTGATAACCAACGGAGACAGTGGTGTAACGATTGCAAGGTTTTGATCCGCCGGACCGGAGCCTTGGATCGCCAACGTCGAGATTCTCCACCAACCCAAGCTATCCTTTACCTAGCGGAAGATCGGGACCACTCCCCCATCACCTGGTCCTGGAACATGATGGCATTGCAGTACCCTTTTCAACTAAGGGCGTCTGCCACCACATTTGTTTTGCCTGGATGATAATGGATGCCCAAGTCGTAATCCTTGATCAGTTCCAACCATCTCCTTTGCCTCAGGTTCAGGTCTGGTTGGGTGAATATGTACTTGAGGCTCTTGTGGTCGGTGAAGACCTCACATCGATTCCCCACAAGGTAGTGTCTCCATATCTTCAAGGCATGAACCACGGCTGCTAACTCCAGGTCATGGGTCGGGTAGTTCAGCTCATGCGGTCTCAGCTGTCGGGAGGCGTAGGATATCACCTTCCCATCTTGCATCAAGACACACCCTAAACCTTGGCGAGAAGCATCGCAGTAGACGTGGAAGTCTTTCTGGATGTCCGGCAGGGTCAGGATTGGGGCTGACACGAGCTTCTTCTTGAGGGTTTGGAAGCTTTCTTCACAATCTGGGGTCCATTCAAACCTCACTTCCTTTTGAAGCAGTCTGGTCATAGGCTTGGCGATCTTCGAAAAATTCTCGATGAACCGGCGGTAGTATCCGACCAATCTGAGAAAACTCCGGATCTCGGTCACAGTCGTAGGCTGCAACCAGTTGGTCACCCCTTCTACGGTGGTTGGGTCCACTGCTATTCCTCTGGCAGATATGACATGGCCGAGGAACTTTACCTCAGACAACCAAAATTCGCACTTGCTGTATTTGGCGTACAATTCTTGCTCCCTTAGCTTTCCGAGGGTCAGACGGAGGTGAGTTTCGTGCTCTTCCTTGGTCTTGGAGTAGACGAGGATATCGTCGATGAATACCACGATGAACTTATCCAAGAACTCCATGAAAACATTGTTCATCATGTTCATGAAAAAGGTCGGGGCATTCGTGAGTCCGAACGACATCACAGTATCCTCGTAGAGTCCATGGCGGGAGGTGAAGGCAGTCTTGGGTATGTCCTCTTCTCTGATCCTCAATTGGTGATAACCTGACCTGAGGTCAATCTTAGAAAACACCGAGGATCCTTTCAGTTGATCGAACAGGTCATCGATCCGAGGCAATGGGTACTTGTTCTTGATGGTTACGTCGTTCAAGGCTCTATAGTCCACGCACATTCTTTTGGTCTTGTCCTTTTTCATGGCAAAGATGACCGGTGCACCCCAGGGTGAGGTACTCGGTCGGATGTACCCTTTTTGCTCCAGGTCTTCGATATTGCTCTTGACCTCGGCTAGTTCATTGGCGGCCATCCGGTATGGGCGCTTGGAGATTGGAGTGATCCCAGGGACAAGTTCGATTCTGAATTCGATGTCCCGCTTGGGAGGCATTCCTGGTAGGTCCTCTGGGAAGACGTCCATGAACTCCTTGACTATGGGCACATCTTCAAGGGCTAGCGAATGAAGGGATGCTCCGAGTAGTTTACGGCTGGTCATCCGGAAGGTGACGGCTTCGCCTTCAGGGTTGGTCACTGAGATGGACTTGTTGGCACAGTCGATCACTCCCTTGTGCTTCATCAACCAATCCATCCCTAGGATGAGGTCGAGTCCAGTGCATTTGATGAGAACTGGCTCGGCCCAGAATAATACTCCTTGGATCTCTATCTTAACCTTAGGACTGTATAAGTGGGCTAAGGTTTTATTGCCTGGAGTGGCAATCATCATGGGGACGGATAGAGGGAGCATGTCCAAGTCGTGGGTTTTCACAAAATCTTCCGAGCCGGTTAGCCCTCACCAAACTCGCCAAAAAAAATCAGGAAGATAAAGAAAAAAATTGGACAAAGTTTTTGCTCACCGGACAGCGAACTTGTTTGAATTTTTGTGAGCCACATCCCACCTCAGTTGTAGGTGCCAATTTTTGTGGTTGCATCTCTGGTCATCCTTGTTCAAAAAAAATACAGTGAAAAAAAAAGAAAAAAAAATAATAAAAAAAGGAGAGAAGCAGTCCTGTTTGTTGCTTGTCCGAACTCTTGTCCGAACTCCTGTCCGAACTCTTGTCCAATCTGAGGAAGTCTTTGGCTGTTTGTTGCTTGTCCGATCTCTTGTCTGAACCTTTGTCCGAACTCTTGTCCGATCCGAACAGCAGCAGAGAAAAAAAAATTTGCACATATCACTTGTCCGATCTCTTGTCTGATCCCTTGTCCGATCTATAGAGAGCTGATTTTGACTTGTTTTTGCTTCCTTTTTGATTTTTGGGCACATAGTTTCCCTCTATTACTTGAACTTTCACTTTGGGAGCACTACGGTCAGCAACTTTGACGAGTACTAGGGAATACTTATTGAACTTGGTTTAACTGTTATTATTATCGCTAATCCTTGCTACTCACTTTGCCTTCCAAGCTACACCTTTCTCTTGGTCAGGACAGGATCATTTCTTGCAATTGTACACCACCCTCCACTTGGTTCATCACCTGTAGGCCGGTGACCTCCCTGCGGCGTGGTAAGAACACTTGCAAGCGTGGGTAAGGTGCTTGACGGATTGCTTCCACCCCACACCCACCACCACACCTAGCTGTTTTTCCATCAGGATTATTCTTTGTTGTTTTGTCTTTCACTAACATGGCAGATAACAGTGGTACCCCTCCATCTGATTTTAATGAATGTGTCTCACGACGTGCTCTACTAGAGTCTCAGCGGCAGACCCAACATTCCATCGAATGTCTCGCACGTACTGTGGCTGACCTAGTAGACCGGATGACTGCCTTGGAAACACGCTTGCCTGCTGCACGAGCCAACAATGACCATGTTGAAGAGGAAGACGACCATATTGAAGAGGAAGACGACCTATCCTATGCTGGGAACAATGGCATTGGACCTGATGAGGCTGCATATCATCGCTTTCAGTTCAACCGTCAAGGTATGGGCGGCCACCGCAACCGCCCTCCACGAGGTAACAATGACAACCACAGGAACAATGATCCCTACTCTAAGGTAAAATTTTCAGTACCTCCTTTTGCTGGCACCTATGATCCAGATGCATATTTAGATTGGGAGATGTCAGTCGAACAAAAATTTAATGCTCATATGGTTCCTGCTATCCACCGCGTGCGTTTAGCTACTAGTGACTTCACTGGATATGCTCTTCTTTGGTGGACTGAAATAGTTCAGGTTGGAAATGAACCACAAACTTGGGATATGTTAAAACGGCAAATGCGTGGTAGATGGGTCCCTCCTTCATATAAACGTGATTTGAGAAAAAAATTGCAGCGCCTAAACCAAGGAAATAAATCGGTAGAGGAGTATTATCAGGAGTTGCAAATAGGTTGCATGCGTGCTGAAATTGAGGAGGACAATGAGGATAAAATGGCCCGTTTTTATGGTGGTTTAAGACGTGAAATTCAGGATATCATTGATTATAAAGAATACAATACTATCACTCGTCTTTTCCACCTTGCTATGCTTGCAGAAAAAGAATTGCAGGGTCGCCAACAACCACAACGCAGCATGAGGACCAACATTGGTGGTGCTACTTCACGCTCAAGTGGGCAGCAGCAATGACCACCCGCACCCCCTTCTCGACCGTCGGCTACATCAGCACCTTCTACATCTACAGCCCAGGTTGAGAGTTCCAAGACTGCAGCATCCAAGGCACCAACCAAGCTCACCTCCTCGGCAGCCTCTACTGCACGTTCTGCAGCGATACAGTGTCACAGATGCAAAGGACTTGGCCACGTTATGAAGGACTGCCCTAGTCAGCGGGCTTATATTGCTACAGAAGACGGTGGTTACGTAAGTGCTAGTGATGTTGAAGATGAATATGCACTTACTGCTAACATTGCAGGAGATGGTGATACATTCGACGATGACGCTGTTTTTGCGCCGGATACCTATGCCGACCATGAAGCACTTATTGTACAACGTGTTTTAAGCACTCACATGGAGCAGGACGACCGGGCACAACGGAACAATCTGTTTCAGACCTTCTTCCTCGTCAATGACCGCCGTGTACGTGTCATCATCGACAGTGGTAGTTGCAACAATTTGGTGAGCCTCGACATGGTAACCAAGCTTCAACTTCCCACACGTGCGCATCCACACCCTTACCATGTGCAGTGGTTCAACAATAGCGGTAAGGTCAAGGTAACACAAACTGCTCACATCAAATTTGCCATTGGTACATACTTAGGAGTTGCTGATTTTGATGTAGTACCAATGCAAGCATGTTCTCTGTTACTTGGTAGACCTTGGGAGTATGATACTGATGCTACACACCATGGTAGGAGCAATAAGTATACGTTTATGAACAAAGGAAAGAAAGTTACATTGCTTCCTATGACTCCTGCTGAAATTGTAAAATTTGAACAAGAAAAACATGCTAGGGATGCACAAAAGGGCAAACAACCTTCTGAAAATCAGCAAGTAGCTAAGACGCTTTTGAGGCAACAGAAAGATAAAATTGCTTCTCCTTCTTCATCACAAGTTATTAATCTGAAAGGACATGTCATGCTTGCAACTAAAACTGACCTTGCTGAAATTTGTGATGATACTCCCTTGCTATACGGCTTGATTTGCACAAACGTGTTGTTTTCACTTGCGAACATTCCTAGCACTGTTCCTGTTGCAGTCACTGACCTTTTGCAGGAGTTTAATGATGTTTTTCCTGCTGAGATACCACCCGGGCTGCCACCGATACGCGGCATCGAGCACCAAATTGATTTGGTCCCGGGAGCGTCTCTTCCTAATCGTGCAGCGTACCGTACCAATCCGGAGGAGACAAAAGAAATTGAGCGCCAAGTACAGGACCTTCTTGATCGTGGGTACGTCCGTGAAAGCCTTAGTCCTTGTGCAGTACCCGTTCTTTTGGTACCTAAGAAAGATGGTAGTTGGCGCATGTGTGTTGATTGTCGTGCTATTAATAATATCACCATTCGATATCGACACCCTATTCCTAGATTGGATGACATGCTTGATGAGCTTAGTGGTGCCATTATCTTTTCTAAGATCGATCTCCGTAGTGGCTACCACCAAATTCGCATGAAACTAGGTGATGAATGGAAAACTGCTTTTAAAACAAAGTTTGGATTATATGAGTGGCTTGTCATGCCTTTTGGACTTACTAATGCACCTAGTACCTTCATGCGCTTGATGAATGAAGTCCTACGGTACTTTATAGGATGCTTTGTGGTTGTATACTTTGATGATATCTTGGTTTATAGCAAGTCTCTCACTGAACATGTTGAACACCTACGTGCTGTTTTTTTTGCCCTCCGTGAAGCTAGAATGTTTGGCAACCTTGAGAAGTGCACGTTTTGCACGGATCGAGTTGTGTTTCTTGGCTATGTTGTCACTTCACAGGGTATTGAGGTCGACGCTGCAAAGGTAGAAGCCATCAACAGCTGGCCGCAACCCCAAACTATCACACAGGTACGTAGTTTTCTTGGTCTTGCAGGTTTCTACCGGCGTTTTGTGAAAGATTTCAGCACCATAGCCGGTCCTTTGCATGAGTTGACCAAGAAGGGAATTACTTTTGCGTGGGAGCCAGCACATGAACAAGCTTTTGCCACACTCAAAGATCGTCTTACACATGCACCTCTACTTCAGCTACCCGACTTCAGTAAGCCTTTTGAGTTAGAATGTGATGCTAGTGGGTTTGGATTAGGAGGTGTGCTGCTACAAGGAGGTAAACCCGTGGCCTATTTTAGTGAGAAATTACATGGCCCACAGTTGAATTATTCTACCTATGATAAGGAATTATATGCCTTAGTGCGTGTGCTTGAAACTTGGCAACATTACCTTTTGCCTAAGGAGTTTATTATTCATTCCGATCATGAAGCATTGAAGCATATACGTAGTCAAGCAAATCTGAATAAACGACATGCTAAATGGGTAGAATTTATTGAGACTTTTCCATATATCATTAAGCATAAGAAAGGGAAAGATAATGTGATTGCTGATGCTTTATCTAGACGATATACAATGCTTTCTCAACTTGATTATAAGATCTTTGGTTTAGAAACATTGAAGGACATGTATGCTACTGATTTGGACTTCAAAGATGCTTTTGCAAATTGTACAAATGACCGTGCTTGGAACAAATATGTGCTGAATCAGCATGGATATCTTTTTCGTGCTAACAAGTTATGCGTTCCGGCTAGCTCTCTTCGCTTGTTGTTATTGCAGGAAGCACACGGTGGTGGTTTGATGGGTCATTTTGGATCCAAGAAAACCAAAGATGTGCTGTCCACACATTTCTATTGGCCTAGGATGAGACGAGATGTTGAGCGCTATGTGGCACGATGCACTACTTGCAATAAAGCTAAGTCCCGTCTAAACCCACATGGTCTTTATATGCCTCTGCCCGTCCCTAGTGTACCTTGGGAGGATATTTCTATGGATTTTGTGTTAGGATTACCTAGAACTAGGAGGGGGAGAGATAGTATTTTTGTGGTGGTAGATCGTTTCTCTAAAATGGCGCATTTTATACCTTGTCACAAGAGCGACGATGCTACAAATGTTGCTGATTTGTTTTTCAGAGAGGTCGTACGCTTGCATGGAGTTCCCAATACCATCGTTTCAGATCGTGATGCCAAATTCTTAAGTCATTTTTGGAGGACGTTGTGGCATAAGTTGGGGACGAAGCTGCTGTTTTCTACTACTTGTCACCCCCAAACGGATGGACAAACGGAGGTCGTCAACCGCACATTATCCACCATGTTAAGGGCTGTTTTGAAGACCAACTTGAAGCTCTGGGAAGAGTGTCTACCTCATATTGAGTTTGCATATAATAGGTCAGTACATTCCACTACTAAGGTAAGTCCGTTTCAAGTGGTCTATGGCTTTAATCCGCGTGCTCCTATTGATTTGCTGCCATTACCACCATCTGAAAACTTGAATTTTGATGCTACTACACGTGCTGAATTATTACTTAAGATGCATGAAACTACTAAAGCAAACATAGAGAAAATGAATGAGAAATATCGTGCTTATGGTAGTAAGGGTAGAAAAGAGATAACATTTGAACCAGGTGATCTTGTTTGGTTGCACTTGCGCAAGGATCGTTTTCCTGATTTACGAAAGTCTAAATTGATGCCCCGTGCTGATGGTCCTTTCCGTGTGCTTGAGAAGATAAATGACAATGCATATAAGCTTGAGTTGCCTGCAGCTTTTGGGGTTAGTCCCACATTTAACGTTTCAGATTTAAAACCCTATTTGGGAGATGATGATGAGCTTGAGTCGAGGACGACTCCAATTCAAGAGGGGGAGGATGATGAGGACATCACTTCACATGATACACACATGGAGCCTCCACCTACAATTCAACTACAAGGACCAATCACACGCGCCCGTGCCCGTCGCTTGAACCATGAGGTTAATTCGTTCCTTAGCAACTTTGATTATATTTGTTTGGATGGGATGCTACTGAATACTAGTGATATTTTGTTGCTTAGGAACATGGGAGATGGAATAGGAGAGTTGGAGTTGAAGACGGAGCCGCACGGATGATTTGAAGTCAAGAATTCGCTGGTTCGGACTACATCGACCACCATTCACAAAAATGGGCATAACTTCCTCATACGAAGTCCGTTTGGCGCGTTCTTTGACTTTTTGGAAAGCTGAGGAGAAGACGGATCGTTTGCCGTTGGTTTCACCTCATTTGGAGTCTCGAGTCGTCCTGTGTATTTAAAACAGTACTGCGTGACAGAACTGGGCCATGTTGGACATAATCTGAGTCTGTACGTCTTCTAGCCCACAGCCCAAGTCTGTTTCCCTTCCACAGGCCGCCGCCCTATATATATTCTCACGCCAGCCACCTCTAGGGTCAGGTTTTGCTTTGTTGCATCTACACTGTTGTGTTTAGATCCCGCCTCTTGCACCGGACCGATTGGCTGCTGCATTGGCGTTTGTGAAACCTCACCTTATCTTCGTTTGTCTGTGATTTGGCATTCGATTTGTATCCTTCCTGTTCTTGCTTGTGTTCTTGGGTTCGCTTGCAGGAATTAGCCTTCGTGGCGAGGTCAATCGCGTTCTGCGTGGTTGATAACCAACGGAGACAGTGGTGTAACGATTGCAAGGTTTTGATCCGCCGGACCGGAGCCTTGGATCGCCAACGTCGAGATTCTCCACCAACCCAAGCTATCCTTTACCTAGCGGAAGATCGGGACCACTCCCCCATCACCTGGTCCTGGAACATGATGGCATTGCAGTACCCTTTTCGACTAAGGGCGTCTGCCACCACATTTGTTTTTGCCTGGATGATAATGGATGCCCAAGTCGTAATCCTTGATCAGTTCCAACCATCTCCTTTGCCTCAGGTTCAGGTCCGGTTGGGTGAATATGTACTTGAGGCTCTTGTGGTCGGTGAAGACCTCACATCGATTCCCCACAAGGTAGTGTCTCCATATCTTCAAGGCATGAACCACGGCTGCTAACTCCAGGTCATGGGTCGGGTAGTTCAGCTCATGCGGTCTCAGCTGTCGGGAGGCGTAGGATATCACCTTCCCATCTTGCATCAAGACACACCCTAAACCTTGGCGAGAAGCATCGCAGTAGACGTGGAAGTCTTTCTGGATGTCCGGCAGGGTCAGGATTGGGGCTGACACGAGCTTCTTCTTGAGGGTTTGGAAGCTTTCTTCACAATCTGGGGTCCATTCAAACCTCACTTCCTTTTGAAGCAGTCTGGTCATAGGCTTGGCGATCTTCGAAAAATTCTCGATGAACCGGCGGTAGTATCCGACCAATCTGAGAAAACTCCGGATCTCGGTCACAGTCGTAGGCTGCAACCAGTTGGTCACCCCTTCTACGGTGGTTGGGTCCACTGCTATTCCTCTGGCAGATATGACATGGCCGAGGAACTTTACCTCAGACGACCAAAATTCGCACTTGCTGTATTTGGCGTACAATTCTTGCTCCCTTAGCTTTCCGAGGGTCAGACGGAGGTGAGTTTCGTGCTCTTCCTTGGTCTTGGAGTAGACGAGGATATCGTCGATGAATACCACGATGAACTTATCCAAGAACTCCATGAAAACATTGTTCATCATGTTCATGAAAAAGGCCGGGGCATTCGTGAGTCCGAACGACATCACAGTATCCTCGTAGAGTCCATGGCAGGAGGTGAAGGCAGTCTTGGGTATGTCCTCTTCTCTGATCCTCAATTGGTGATAACCTGACCTGAGGTCAATCTTAGAAAACACCGAGGATCCTTTCAGTTGATCGAACAGGTCATCGATCCGAGGCAATGGGTACTTGTTCTTGATGGTTACGTCGTTCAAGGCTCTATAGTCCACGCACATTCTTTTGGTCTTGTCCTTTTTCATGGCAAAGATGACCGGTGCACCCCAGGGTGAGGTACTCGGTCGGATGTACCCTTTTTGCTCCAGGTCTTCGATATTGCTCTTGACCTCGGCTAGTTCATTGGCGGCCATCCGGTATGGGCGCTTAGAGATTGGAGTGGTCCCGGGGACAAGTTCGATTCTGAATTCGATGTCCCGCTTGGGAGGCATTCCTGGTAGGTCCTCTGGGAAGACGTCCATGAACTCCTTGACTATGGGCACATCTTCAAGGGCTAGCGAATGAAGGGATGCTCCGAGTGGTTTACGGCTGGTCATCCGGAAGGTGACGGCTTCGCCTTCAGGGTTGGTCACTCAGATGGACTTGTTGGCACAGTCGATCACTCCCTTGTGCTTCATCAACCAATCCATCCCTAGGATGAGGTCGAGTCCAGTGCATTTGATGAGAACTGGCTCGGCCCGGAATAATACTCCTTGGATCTCTATCTTAACCTTAGGACTGTATAAGTGGGCTAAGGTTTTATTGCCTGGAGTGGCAATCATCATGGGGACGGATAGAGGGAGCATGTCCAAGTCGTGGGTTTTCACAAAATCTTCCGAGATGAAGGAATGTGTTGCTCCAGAGTCAAATAAAATCATAGCTGGTACGGAATTTGTGGTAAACGTACCGAGCATGACTTCGGGAGCCTCCTGAGCTTCCTTCGCGCTGATGTGGTTGACGCGGGCGCGAACCGCCTGGTTGGGTGCCACGCCTTGGGGCTGCTTGGGGTGAGGACACTGGTGCGAATAGTGCCCTTCCTTGCGGCTGTTAAAGCAGACGACCGGCCTCCCTTGGCGATCCTTCAAGATTGGGGCCTTGGCGGCTGGCGTCGGCTGAGTGGCCGGAGCTGGTGGAGCGGGGCGAGGATGCCCGGTGTTGGATCCACCAGCGGTGTGAGGCGGCCTGTAGGCGGGCCGAGGATGGTAGGCGGGCGCTGGTGGCGGAGGAACGAAGCGGGGCCTCTGGAAATTCGCCTGTTGATGCTTGAAGGCGATCATCTTCCTCTTCTTGAGGTCCAACTTGTTTTACTCAGTCTCTTGGATGAGCGCTTTATTGACTAGCCATTGGAAGTCGGCGTAGTCGGTGGCGACGAGCTGGATGGACAGCTCATCCTTAAGTCCCCAGAGGAACTTGGCCTGGCGGAGGGCGTCGGTCCGCACTTCTTCCGGTGCATAGCGAGCCAGGCGGTTGAACTCATGGAGGTACTCCATGACAGTCCGGCTGCCCTGTTGCAGGTCACGGAACTCCTGTTGCTTCACCGCGATGACACCGGCGAGGACGTGGGCGGCGCGAAAGGTGATAGAGAATTCCACCCAGGTCACCACGTGATCCTCTGGCTGCGACTCATGGTAGTTGTCCCACCATTCTGCGGCGGGACCCTGGAGCTGGTGAGTGGCGAAGGCCACTCGCTCCCGGTCGGTGCAGGGAAGGAGGTCCAGCTTCTTCCCTATGGTGCGGAGCCAATCTCCGGCCTCCATGGGGTTGGTGGTGCTCGAGAAGATTGGGGGACGCACACGCAGGAACTCCGAGAGTTGGGGAGTGGGTGCAGGTGCTGGTGCGTGAGGGGCAGGTTCCTGTCGCGCCCCGATTTAATAAATCAGGACTTTATTGAAATTCCATAGAAAATCAATAAAACAAGACGTTCATCAAGCGACCACGTACAATACGGGCAATCATTCACGGTTCGTAGACCGCATTAATACAAAAGTGAATAAAGGTGAAGAGAAACTAATAAAATAAGGGTCCTAGATGAACGCCTCCTTCCAGTCTCGCCTTGACCGGGTCGCTACTCCAGACCTTCATCCTCCTCGTAGTAGACGGGCTCTAATGGTGTAAGTCAACGGGGTGAGTACAGATGTACTCAGCAAGCCACCGAATGCAAATATAATGCTAGATAATAACAAGGGAGATAGTGGCAAATTTTGCGGAAGCGAGTAATTTGTAAAGCAATTTAATGTGAACAATTTATTAGCACTGAAACATAAACATGTGTATGCATCATCATCTTCTAACTCGAGGGGTACAGTCAGCCCCACCTCGCTCAACAGTCCTTACATGTCATGAATAACTCAACCATTCAAACAATATTAAACTAACTACGAGTAGTCACACAACCCGCCCTTGACCGTGGGCTCGGCTTTTCGAAAAGATTGATTTTACTCTGATCAGAGATGTACCACTGTACCCACAAGGCACGCACTCATCACCTACACCGAAGCGTAACGAGATGACCCATTTCACGGGAACTCGTGCCAAAACCTTCCATATAGTCCTCCCCGACTCAACAACACCCTCTTATGGGTTTCATATGGTGTCCCGACGCATCGGAGCCCCACCATACCCCCCTTGAGCCTCGTCGGTACAAGTCGCCCGCAGGCTTGCCCCTTGCCCCCTCCTCTATGGTGCATCGAGCCGGAGTATTACATACTTCCAGTTAGGACTTACCCATTAGACTTGTGGTTGGTACGGAAGTGCTTTGCAACAGATCCCGCAGACCGGTCCTTATAGTGCCCCGGGTGCGACAAACCAATGCCCGAGCTTGCACCCGGAACCCACCATACTTATAACTTAGCCAACTCCAACAGAGTCCAGAGACGAGAATAACAGGGAAATTCATATACAGAATCCAGCTATCTACGACTCATTCTTATTATCCTATAGCAGTTGTGCCGGTACATTGGGCACTAGCTAATATAATATTTGTAGAGTGGCAAGGAGTTAAGGCTCAATAAGCATGGCTTGGGTTGCACACAAGGACGGGGATCTAATAAATATAAGTGTAAGGCTTGATATTGGACTAATGCAATATTAACCTATGAGTTATAGCGATACTTTATTAAAACATGGGCTCAATAATGATCAACTATTTCCACAGAGGTGGTCGATGACTTGCCTTGTTCAGCAAATGGGGATGGAGGAACCTCGGGGTAGAACTCTGGCTCCTCGACGAACTCGTAGTCTTCTCGATACGGAAAAATAAATAAACAATACATTCAATAAAGCATCACCAAACATAATCATTTAAATTTTATGATTCAAATATGTGATTTGAGCTTTATTTTTCTGGAGTTACTTTTAATAATATTAAAAGTTAAGTTTTAGGGTTTTTAATTACTTCTTTTCCTGAATTATTAATTTATCCCTAAGGGGTTTTTATTTATTTAATCCATAAGTTTATTTTGTGCTAAGATAACATACTGTTTTTATGGCATTAAAGTGTAGAGAATAATATACTGAATTTAACAAAATTTGAATGGTGAAATTTGGAGTCAAAATGAGCAAGTTATGAATTTTCAAAGTTTAAACAATTTTCTGGAATTTTATTTAAACTGAAAAAGAGTTTTGGTCCACGGTGAGACAGGCTCACAGTGGACATGCGCACTGTGCGCGTGGACTGGACCGATCTGGATCGTCCGATCCAGATCAAGCGGCCAGGCGCGAGGCGGAACGGTTAAATGAAAATGGACGGCTGCGATTAGATCCTGTGAATCGGTACGACGTGGACGCACCAGATTGAGTCAACTTTTTAAGTAGCGATCAACGGCCAGGATTAAAGGGTACCGGTTTGACCAGATCTGAGGGCTCAGATTAGATCCTACAGATTAGATCCTACAGGATCTAATATGTGCCGTTCGATCAGGATCGTGCGGCTCAGATGGGATCCGGCACGGCACGCGTTAAGGGGTCGAGTACCCCCTTCGTCTCCGGCGACGGTGGCCTCGGGCGCGGTGGCGGCGGCGACGACGAGCGCCTAGGTGCCTAGCTACTGGCGGAAATGGAACGAGGGGAGTACGGCGGTTCAAACCATACCTGCGGCGGCGAGGATGGGTGAAGGATGGCGGCCGGCGGCGAGGGTAGACGGCGATGCCTCCTCGGGAGCTCGACGGCGACGACGATCCGGCGGCGTTCTCGGCCAACGGAGGGGTGGCCGAGGATGGGCGGGCAACGACGGGCACAACGGTGGCGACGGCTAGGACGGGAGAGGTCCGAGGTGGCGGAGAGCGGCGGCCGGAGGTGGAGTAGGAGAGGAAACCGAAGAAAGAGGGCAGAGCGCTCGGGATTGCTTCGGCTAGGGCTTTAGGGGTGTGGGCGAAGTGCGGTGAGCCGAGGGGTATTTATAGGGTCACCGGCGGCGGCCAAATGGAAGGAAACCAAAGGTTTCCTTCCTTCTCCGGCGAGGGTTCCATTCCCTTGGCCCGGCTTCCATACTCGTCAAAACGCGTGGCCTAAGGGTGGAAAGGGATCGTGGGGATCCGAGGAAAGGTGTCCGAGGTAGATCCAACCGGATCGGGGCGGCCGGCGGCGAGGGAAGGAAAGGGGGTCGCCGGAAGGATAGGGGAGCGATCCCCTTCCATTGGGGACGAAGGTCCTGACAGGTGGGCTCCACCTGTCAGTGGGCGAATGAAAAAGGAAAGGGGCCGACAGGCGGGCCACACCTGCTAGAGGGAGGAAGGGGCGCGGCTGAGGCTGACTGGTGGGGCCGAGGCGGGCGTGGGTGGGAGAGAGAAGAGGGGAGCGGCGCCGACATCTGGGTCCCACTTGTCAGCGACTGGTGATTTGGACTGGGCTGGGCTCGGGGACTTTGAAGGTTGCGGCCCATTTAGAATTTTAATCCTTTTCTGATTTAAAATAAATCCAGTAATTTATATATTTGATTAAGGGTTGAATCACTATTGATAAAAATTTGTAAAAATTCCTAAAATTATATTTTGGCCTCTAGTTTATCTCATAAAATTTTCAGGTCCATATTTTGAATATTTCTCCCTGTTTGGCTTTATTTGGGTTCTTTTAGGATTTTCCTTTAATAAATAAATCCAGAAATGATTTAAATAATAATTTTCTTTTATTTTATTTGTCTTTATTTCTTGGGGTGTTACAATCCTATCCCCCTTACAGAGAATCTCGTCCTCGAGATTCGGATCAATCCTCGAATAGCTCAGGATGCTGTGCCTTGAGTTCATCTTCTTTGTCCCATGTAGCTTCCTCTACAAGGTGATTGCTCCACTGCACTTTGCAGAAGCGGATGACCCGACTCCTGGTGATCCTTTCCTTGACCTATAATATCTTGACAGGCTTTTCCACATAGGTCAGATCCTCTTGAACATCTAACTGCTGAAGATCCACTTGCTCCGTGGGGACTCGGAGACACTTCTTGAGTTGGGAAACGTGAAATACGTCATGTACTCCCGCCAATGAGGGTGGTAGTTCTAACTGATAAGCAACTTCGCCTTGGCGCCGAATAATGGGAAATGGTCCAACATATCGAGGGGCCAACTTTCCTCGCATGTTAAACCGTTGAGTGCCACGGAGAGGCGTAACTCGAAGGTAGACATGATCTCCCTCTTCAAAGGCTAGGTCTCGGCGTCGATTGTCCGCGTAGCTCTTCTGTCGTGATTGGGCTGTCTTGAGTCGGTCTCTGATGATCCGTACCTTCTCTTCAGCTTCACGAAGAATGTCCGTTCTGAACACTTGGGATTCACCAGTTTGATCCCACAGTAGAGGCGTTCTGCACTTACGTCCATATAGGGCTTCAAAAGGAGACATCTGAAGGCTGGCTTGATAGCTGTTGTTGTACGAAAACTCAGCGTACGACAAGCTCTTGTCCCAAGTTGCTCCAAAATCCAGGACACATGCCCGAAGCATATCCTCCAATATATGATTTACCCTCTCCGTTTGTCCATCCGTATGAGGGTGGTAGGTAGTACTGAAATTCAATCTCGTGCCCATCTCCTCTTGAAGGTTTTTCCAAAAACGAGAGGTAAACTGACTTCCTCTGTCGGACACTATCTTCTTGGGCACTCCATAAAGACACACGATCCGAGCCATGTATAGTTCTGCAAGCTTAGGGCCGCTAAAGGTCGTCTTGACCGCTATAAAATGTGCTACTTTCGTAAGCCGATCGATGATCACCCAAATAGAATCATATCCAAGTTGGGTCTTTGGGAGTCCGGTGATGAAATCCATTCCGATCTCTTCCCACTTCCATTCAGGCACTTTAAGTGGCTGTAACAGTCCTGTAGGTCTCAGATGTTCAGCTTTTACTCTTCTACAGGTGTCACACTCAGTGACGAACTGTGCAATCTCTCTTTTCATGCTGACCCACCAATAACGTTCCTTCAGGTCCTGGTACATCTTGGTACTGCCGAGATGAATGGAGTACAAAGTCTCATGGGCTTCTCTCAGGATAAGGGTTTTTATCTCAGGTTTATCCGGCACACATATCTGGGTTCCAAACCATATGGTGCCATTCTCGTCCTCTGAAAATCCTGGGGCTTTTCCTTGTCTCATGTTCTTCCTAATGGCTGCTATATCCGGGTCTTCTGACTGAGCTTCTCGGATTTGTTCGAACAGGACAGGTTGAGTCTCCAAGGTTGCTAAGTATGCTCCGGTGGTCAACCCGAGATTCATCTTTTCCATCTCTTTACATAGCAAAGGTGCCTGATCCTGAATCATCACGGCTGTGCAATACCCCTTGCGACTTAATGCATCAGCTACCACATTAGCTTTTCCGGGGTGATAGTGAATGCCTAAGTCATAATCCTTTATTAGTTCCAACCATCGTCTTTGCCTTAGGTTGAGGTCCGGCTGTGTGAAGATGTACTTCAAGCTCTTGTGGTCCGTAAAGATTTCACAGCGATTTCCGACCAAATAATGCCTCCAAATCTTAAGGGCGTGCACTACTGCGGCTAATTCCAAATCATGGGTCGGGTAGTTCAACTCATGAGGTCTCAACTGACGAGAGGCATAAGAGATAACTTTTCCATCTTGCATAAGAACACATCCCAATCCTTGGCGGGATGCGTCACAATAGACATGGAAGTCTTTCCGGATATCGGGTAAGGTCAGTATGGGTGCTGACACCAGACGGGTCTTGAGGGTGCGGAAGCTTTCCTCGCATTCAGGAGTCCATTCAAACTTCTCTCCTTTCTGCAACAACTTGGTCATTGGTTTGGCTATCTTAGAAAAATTCTCAATGAATCTCCGATAATATCCGACCAAACCCAGAAAACTTTGTATCTCAGATACGTTCGTGGGTGGCAGCCAATCCGTAACTGCTTCTACGGTGGCAGGGTCCACTGCGATTCCTTGCGCAGAGATGATGTGTCCAAGGAACTTTACTTCCGCCGTCCAAAATTTACACTTGCTGTACTTGGCATATAACTGGTGTTCCCTTAGCTTGCCTAAGGTTAACCGGAGGTGAGTCTCGTGCTCTTTCTAGTCCTTGGAATAAATGAGGATGTCGTCTATGAAGACTACGATGAATTTATCCAAATACTCCATGAACACCTTATTCATCATATTCATGAAGAATGCAGGGGCGTTGGTCAATCCAAAGGACATAACCGTACACTCGTACAATCCGTAATGGGTGGTAAAGGCCGTCTTGGGTATATCTTCTTCTCGAATCCTTAACTGATGATAACCAGACCGCAGGTCGATCTTTGAGAATACCGTAGCTCCCTTTAGCTGGTCGAAGAGATCGTCGATCCGAGGCAACGGGTACTTATTCTTGATGGTTACTTCATTCAAAGCGCGGTAATCCACACACATACGCTTTGCCTTGTCTTCTTTCTTCTCGACGAAGATGACGGGGGCACCCCATGGCGATGTACTTGGTCTAATGTAGCCTTTCCTCTCGAGATCCTCCAATTGCTGCTTCATCTCAGCTAACTCATTAGCGGCCATCCGGTATGGTCGCTTGTAAATAGGGGTGGTTCCGGGCACCAGATCAATCCTGAACTCGATGTCCCTATTGGGTGGCATTCCTGGTAAATCTTCTGGGAATACATCTGGGTATTCACTGACGACTGGTATTTCTTCCAAAGTAATCTGATGTAGTCTTGGCCTTCCGGTCTTCATGCTTGGCATCTGGAATGTGACGGCAGTCCCTTCTTCACTGGTCACAGTCACTTTCCTCTGGGCACATTCTATTACTCCTTGATGTTTATTTAACCAATCCATCCCTAGAATGAGATCCAATCCTTGACATTCTATTAGAATGGGGTCGGCCCAAAATATCATGCCTTGGATATCTACCCATACCCTTGGACTAAAGGAATAGGCGAGGGTTTGCTTGCCCGGGGTAGCTATCAATACTGGTCTGGGTAGTTCACTTATGTTCAAGGCATTTCTTTCCACAAAAGTAGTTGATATAAAGGAGTGGGTAGCTCCGGTGTCAAATAATACCACTGCAAGTGATGAATGCACCATAAACTTACCCATGACAATTTCCGGGGCGGCCTGGGCTTCTTCGGCGGTGACATGGTTGACCTTGGCGCGGACGGCGGGGTTTGAGGCGACGCCTTGAGTATGCTTGGGATGAGGGCACTGGTGGGAGTAGTGCCCCTCCTGGCGGCAGTTGAAGCAAACTACCGGCTTGCCGTGCCTGTCTCTCAGAATTTCCGGCTTCTTGGCCGGGGCAGCTGGGGCGGCTGATGCGGCGGGAGCGGGGCGAGTTTTTCCGGCTCCGGCATTGGCGGCAGGTGGTGCCGGACGATACACTGGGCGGGGTTGGTACTGTTGTGCTGGTGGAGGAGGGGTGAAGCGGGGTCTCTAGGCCATGCCCTGGTTTTGCTGGAAGGCAATCATCCTCTTCTTTTTCAGGTCGACCTTGTTCTGCTGGGTCTCCTGTATGATAGCTTTGTTCACCAACTTTTGGAAGTTGGCGAAATCTCCGGAGATAAGCTGTAGGGACAGCTCATCCTTCAATCCCCGGAGGAACTTGGCCTGCCTGGCCGCATCCGTACGGACCTCCTCAGGTGCGTACCTGGCCAGACGGTTGAACTCGTGCAGGTATTCTGTAACAGACCTGCTCCCCTGCTGTAGGTCTCTGAACTCTTGCTGTTTCTGCGCGATAATGCCGTTGGGGATGTGAGCGGCACGAAAAGCGGTCGAGAACTCTGCCCAGGTGTGGGCGTGTCCCTCGGGCAGGGTCTCACGAAGGTTGTCCCACCACTCTGCGGCGGGACCATGCAGTTGGTGGGTGGCGAAGGCCACTTTCTCCTGCTCAGTGCAGGTAAGGAGGTCGAGCTTCTTCTCGATAGTCCTCAACCAATCCCCAGCCTCCATGGGGTTGGTGGTGCTTGAGAAGGTCGGTGGGCGAACTCGGAGGAACTCCGAGAGCTGAGAGGCGGGAGCGGGAGCTGGTGTGGCGGGACGATGTAGCTCGGGCTGTTGATGGAGGCGGAAGAAATGAGCCTGCTGATCCTGCATCTGCTGCTGCTGCTGTTGCATCTGGTTCAAAAGGGCGGAGACCAGCTGGTTCTGAGTGGCCATCATCTCGGCCAAAGTGGGGTGGTTGGCAACCGGGGCTTGCCTCTGCCCAGTTGCTCCCCACTGAGGCAGGTTCCCGTTGTCTCCTCCGTTCTGAGGAGCGTCAGAGCCCTGAGTGTTGGTCATCCTGAAGTTTCCAAAGTAGACAACATCTTCTTAGAGGATATTATTATTAAGTTTTATTCCAAAAATGTCGTTCTTGCGGTTACATTTTATTTATCTCTTCATTCATGACTTATTTTTGACATGAATGGCATTACAAGCAAGCAAAATGAAAAGCAATCAATCGTAAACTACGTCTAGGGTAGCTCGGGGGACGGCTCAATCTCGGGCTCGTGGGAGATGGTCGAGGTCGAGGAGCTGGATGGTCCGACGGGTGGAGCACTGCGGGAGATCCTCTTGGGCCTCACGGTGGGGATCCGAAGGGGTGTCTTCTTGCGAGGCGGAAGAGGTGCGATCTCCTCGATGTCCTTCTTTAATTCTTTGAGCTGGTGGCGGAGCTAGGTGTTGACCATGGCGCCCTGGCGTAGGAGCTCGTTCTGGCGCCTCAATTCCTCCACCTCGAGGGTCAACTGGGGTTCTGTTGGACCGAAAACGGCGACCAGAGGGGGGTGAATGGGAGCTTTTAAAAATTCAGGCTTAAAAACAGCCTTCGGTTTTAATCCTGTCTTCTGCGGAACAGGCTTCGAACACAACCTTCGAAGGTCTGGTGCGGAGGTACTTCAACTGCTCCGAACACAGGCTTCGCAGGAGCAAAAGTTCGAAGCCAAGAAGACTTCGCTCCACTAACAACCCTCGAAAATCTACTCTGCTAAGTCAGTGCAGGCTCCGCACACAGGGTGCTTCGAGCAGGCTTCGCACTTCACCCTTCGCAAGAGTGGACTGCCCTCTGAGGACTTCGATCAGGTACTTGGCAGCAGCAACTGGTGCTGTGCTTCGTACACGAAGGTCTACACGCACACAAACGGACTTCGCTACGGGCTTCGACACAAGAAGAAAAACGGGCTTCGATCAGGGCTTCGCTAGTAATCTGTGAGGTCTGGCCTCAAGTTACACAGAGCGAACGCACGCTGAAAAACACACTTCGCACAGAAACAACCTTCGCCTAGACAGGCTTCGGTGCACTACAACTAGCGAGGTATGTAACGCGAGCTCAAGAAAAAAGCACAAAGAAGCAGGGCTTCGCTGCTTGAACAAGGAACACAAATAATTGAACTCTGGATGAATACAGCGAGGTATGTGGCTACAGGAGCTCAACAGTAAATGCTCAAAGTGTTAAATGTTACCTACCGAGCCCCCATATTTATAGCCCACAGTTCACCCAAAGGAATTGACTACTTTACCCCTAGGGTTTACATTGGTTTTGTCTCTACAGAACTGAGGGGTACAAAAGGTAGTCAACTTTATTGGAGGCTTCTCTGTCAGCCTTTGCAGATGGGACAGCGCCAGCTTTTTGCAGAGCAGACACTGTCAGACTTGCAGCCTTTGACCTTCTGGAGCCTCCCTTCGCACCCGAGGGGTGCGGTAGCTTCGGCGAGAAGCCTTGAGCCTGGTGGCCTTCGCTTCGCCGAAGATAGCCTTCGATACAGTGACGGTTTTGAGCCGAAGCCGTCAAAGCCCTTGGGCCTTCGCACCAACACCTCCGGAGTGGACCACCACGGCTTCGCAGCTACTCTCAGCTCTAACTCCGTCAGTCCGTGTACCGAAGCCATGCAGGCCGAAGTACCACAAGACAACCACACTCCGGAGCTAGCCTCGCTTCGAAGCCTTCCACACTCCGAAGCCCCACCTTCGGAGTACCACCCTTCGAAGTCCCTCCTTCGTCCAAGGCCTCTGCACGAAGCATTCCATGAGCACTTCGTCGCAGTGTCTCTCCCTGAGCACACTCCTCGACGAGCCTCACCCGGACCATGCCTTCGATGCGCCTCGACTTCTGAGACCTTCGTCGGGTACCTTCGAATGTCTCCCTCCGGAGCACACTTCGAACTCCTTGCCTCCGCAGAGGACTTGATCCATCCAACTCCGAAGTCACTCCTTCCGGAGTACCTTCGAAGTGCCTCACCTCCGAGGACTTTGTCTCGGAGTACCTTCACCCGGAGCCACGCTCCGCACTCTCTGCCTTCACCTGGCACGCCTCGACCCGAGGACCGACCCGGACCCCCTTCGCAGCCATCGTGACAGAGCTCCCCGCTCCCCTGGCATCAAGCCTCCCGCTTGACCCAGGTTCACCTGCTGCAAACCTTGTCCGTCGCCTCCGAAGTCCCTGCGCACCACAGACAAACAGACAAGTGTATCCAGTACTCCGGAGACCTCTCCGGGTTAGCAACCTCCGGCACACACTCCGGTGTACCGCCCAAAGTACCGAAGCCTTCGGTACGAACCCAGTCATCGTGTACTATCGGACCCCTCCGACAAGCACACTACGCTGCACAGCTGCAGCACCCATCCACCGAACATCCTTCGGTGAGACCACCTCCGAACACACTTCGGAGATACAACCTCCGAAACCCCTCCGGAGGTACAACCTCCGAACCCCTTAGGAGGTACCCTCCTCCGAACATCCTTCGGAGGTACCCTTCGAACAGAGGGTAAAAAACCTGTCAATCACTCATCACAAAACATCGAAACTAACCCTTGGTTTCTCAATCTCCCCCTTGATGAGTGCATTGACAACCAAATCCATGTTCAAGAAAAAATTAAAAAAAATTCAGCACACAAGTGACCATAGAAACTCAAAAAAGAGCCAAATCATGTCACTTGACAAAAGAATTTTCCTCCCCCTTTCTCAAAAGAGTAAAAAGCCCCTTCGGCAATAAAAACTCCCCCTGAGTTAAGTTTTTCCTTTTGGCAATAAAGAACCTTCTCCCCCTTTATGTCAAATCTCCCCTTTTGGAAATTACAGCCCCTTGCGGCAGAGAACGAAGCAAGTCTCCCCCTTTAGAAATTTCTCCCCCTTTGGCAATGCAAGCATCAAGGAGCATGTAAAAGATGTAAAGCTTTGAATTGAGCAGAATTGCAAAGACACATGAAGCAAAAATATGCCAACCATAACACCAATGATCATGGGCTCAGCTCAAATTAACATTCTCTAAAAACATGATGAAGCATGTGATTCGATCATTTGTGAAATAAAAGCACCACCACTTAGTCAAGGAAACTAGACAAGTAAAAGCAAGGACTGCGCAAAGCTAGTCAATGTCTACTCCAGACAGACAAGTCCAGTTCAAATGGAGCATGAAAAGCAACCTTGATAATCAATAAATTTTGTTGTTCTTTTCTTAGTGCCAGGGGTTATTTGTTTGTCCACCTTATACTTTGCAATCAGGCCAAGCCTAGGCATAAAAGCCGTAAGAATCTTAAGGCAATGATTTTGGCATACACTACACTATTCCAGTTCAGACCAAGGTGCAATGGTAAGCAGTCTAGAATAGGATAGTGCGACAAACAAACCCACCTGGATCTTTTCACTTAAAGCATGCAAATCATGAAATTTTTGATTATAATGAAGTGTACCAATTGTTTTGCATTTTATGAATATCCATGAAGATGTAGAACAATTTTTCAAGTTGCAATTTTTAGCATCCAATGAACAGTGTCTCGCTGTCAAGCAGATAAAAGATAGCTAAAGCAGTCCTGCCTAAACATGCTAGATTCAAGACTAAGCAGTGAGCACGATTTGACTTTTGAAAATAAAACATCATGCACATGACTATTCCAGATAAATTAAAAAGAGCTGAGCTGTCATGATGTCATGGATTATAAGCAGGCATATAAGTGCAAAAGATGTAAATGCAATTTAGCACACAATTAGCAAAGGCATATCCATCTAAAATAGCTCCCCCTCACAAAATGCCGTAAGGGTGACAAATGCCAAGTTCCCCACGCAAGTAAGCAAATCGAGAAGCATCGAGGGGTTTTGTAAAAATGTCGGCAAGCTGGTGTTGGGTATCAACATATTGAAGTTCAATATCACCCTTCTCATTGTGATCTCTGAGAAAATGATACCGCACATCAATGTGTTTGGTTCTGGAATGCTGAACCGGGTTGTTTGCAATACAAATAGCGCTAGTGTTATCACAGAAAAGTGGAACACTCTTATAATCTAACCCGAAATCCCGCAAAGTGGAAACCATCCACAAAATCTGAGAGCAACAGCTAGCTGCAGCAACATATTCGGCCTCAGCCGTTGATTGTGCAACACTAGACTGTTTGCGGGAAGACCAGCAAACCAAAGAAGTACCCAGAAAATGACAAGTACCAGAGGTACTCTTCCTATCAATTCTACACCCAGCAAAGTCCGCATCGGAATAACCTCGAAGACATAAAGATGAAGATGTTGAATACCATATGCCAAATTCGAGGGTGTGTTTGAGATACCTTAGGATGCGCTTTACCGCTTGGCGGTGCGAAGCTCGTGGTGAAGCCTGAAAACGAGCGCACAGACACACTGCGAAGTGTATGTCCGGCCTCGTGGCAGTCAAGTAGAGGAGGGAGCCGATCATGCTTCGGAACTCCTTCTGATCTACGGCTTCTCCATCTTCGTCAGGGTCCAATGCTACAGATGTAGCCATTGGAGTGGCGAGGGGCTTCGCATCGGACATGTCGAACTTTTTGAGTAGGTCCTTGGTGTACTTTGTCTGGTGGACAAAAGTACCTTGTTTGCTTTGCTTGATTTGCAAACCAAGGAAAAAGGTGAGTTCACCCATCATCGACATTTCAAATTCCCTGCTCATGGTATCTGCAAACTCGGCAACTAAAGCATGAGAAGAGCCACCAAAGATGATATCATCCACATAAATCTGCACTAGGAGGAAATCTTTGCCATACTTGAGAGTAAACAAAGTTTTATCAACGGAGCCCATCAAATACCCTCGCTCAAGCAGAAAAGACTTAAGTCTACCATACCAAGCCCGAGGGGCCTGCTTGAGTCCATAAAGAGCCTTATGAAGTTTAAGGACTTTATGTGGGTACTTGGGGTTTTCAAAACCAGGGGGTTGTTTTACATAAACATCTTCACCTATGAAGCCATTAAGAAAAGCACTTTTGACATCCATTTGATAGAGTTTGAATCCCCGGGATGTCGCAAAGGCAAGCAAAATCCTAATGGCCTCAAGGCGAGCAACAGGTGCAAAAGTTTCAGTAAAATCAATCCCTTCTAGTTGAGAAAAGCCCTGAGCTACAAGTCTAGCCTTGTTTCTAACTATAGTCCCATCCTCCCCTTGTTTGTTTTTGAAAATCCATTTTGTTCCAATGAAATGAACATTTGGTGGAGGATCAACTAAAGTCCAGACTTGGTTTCTCTCAAAATTTTCAAGCTCTTCATGCATGGCATTGATCCAACTAGAATCAGAAAGTGCATGACTAACATCTAAGGGCTCGAAAGAAGCAACAAAAGCAGCATTAGTGAAATGGGCATGAGAACGTGTTACCCTTTGATCAAGCTCACCAATGATCTGCTCGGGAGGGTGCATCCTTTGAACATGGTGTGGAGCCTCGCGGCGGGATGCAGTCTCCCCCTCAACTTGTGCGTTGGAGTGGTCCAAGATGACCGATGTTGAGGTAGTCGCTTCGGGACCTCGTGCCGAAGTAGTCGAAGCAGGGTCAGCTTCGGGGATCGATGTCGAGGGTAGTAGGGGTTCATCCTCGAATTCTCCGGAATCTTCTTCTTCTTCAAATAAGGTCTGTTCCATGTCGTGTTCATTTGCCTGTTCAAAAGCAGAACTAACAAAGGGGGTTGATTCATCAAAAGTCACATCAAATGACTCGATGACAGTGTTAGTCTCTAAATTATAAACACGATAAGAATGACCATGAGTAGTGTAACCCAAAAAGATCCCGTCAGAAGATCGCGACTCAAATTTATCCAAGTTACCACGTTTTAGGATAAAGCAGCGACAGCCAAAAACTCGAAGATGAGTAACCTTGGGCTGTCTCCCAAAACGTAGCTCATAAGATGTCAAATTTAAAATTGAGCGCAAGAATATACGGTTTGAGATGTAACATGCAGTGTTCATGGCTTCAGCCTAGAATTTTCTAGGAGTCCTATGCTCATCAAGCATCGTCCTAGCCATCTCAACCAAAGTGCGGTTCTTCCTCTCAACAACACCGTTCTGTTGAGGAACCCGCGGAGCAGAGAATTGATGTTCTATGCCATGCTCCATGCAAAAGTCAACAAAGAGACTATTTTTGAACTCGGTGCCATTATCACTTCGAATGAATTTCAATGCACCAGGGAGTTCAGTAAAAAGTCTCAAAGCCAAGCTCCGAAAGTGTGAAAACACTTCATCCTTGCTGGCAAGAAAGAAGACCCAAGAGTAGCGAGAGAAATCGTCGACAATAACTAATACATACCACTTGCCGCCTAAAGAACTAACCCGAGAAGGACCTACAGTGTCCATGTGGAGAAGTTCTCCGGGCTGTTCAGTCATCACTGTGGTGACTGGCGAATGCGAAGCGGCAATCATTTTTCCATGTCGACAAGGAGCGCAAACTAAATTCTTCTCAAACTTGAGCTTGGGCAATCCTCGAATCAGACCTAGGGCGCTCAGACGAGCGAGCAACTCAAAGCTCATATGCCCTAGTCTCCTATGCCACTTCCAAAGCTCAGAAGTCGAGTGAGCAACAAGACAGTGAGAAGAACCAGATGACTCTGAAAAATCAGCTCCAAAAACTCTCCCAACTCTAAAGATCTTACACACTACAACGCCATCAGAATTGAGCACTTGCGAAGCATTGCGATGAAATCGCACTTCGAAGCCCTCATCAAGCAACTGAGATACAGACAGCAAATTGTATCCCAGATTCTCAACCAAAGCAACATCTTTGAGAGTGAAGTTTGTGTTAATTCTTACCACACCTTTACCTTTCACTCTACTCCTTCGATTGTTTCCGAAGGTGATATGTTCCCTTTGCTTGGTTGTGGTGAGGCTGGAGAACCAAGCTGCATCTCCGGTCATGTGGCGCGAACAACCGGAGTCCATGATCCACGTGCCCTCCAAGCCTCGATCTGTCACCTACACATGATAAGAATACCTCGATCGCTCAGTGCTGGGGTGAGTGAAATAATGACGAGGCATCCAGCACTGAGTGACACGAGTAGTAGGTACAGTATGTTGGACCGGAAACGGCGACCAGAGGGGGGGTGAATGGGAGCTTTTAAAATTTCGGGCTAAAAACTTAGCCTTCGGTTCTGTTCTGTCTTCTGCGGAACAGGCTTCGAACACTACCTTCGAAGGTCTGGTTCGGAGGTACTTCGACACCTTCGAACACAGGCTTCGGAGGAGCAAAAGTTCGAAGCCAAGAAGACTTCGCTCCACTTACAACCTTCGAAAATCTACTCTGCTTAGTCAGTGCGGGCTCCGCACACGAGGTGCTACGACCAGGCTTCGCACTTCACCCTTCGCAAGAGTGGACAGCCCTCTGAGGACTTCGACCAAGTACTTAGCGACAGCAACTGGTGCTGGGCTTCGTACGCACACAAAACAGACTACGCTAAGGGCTTCGACACAGGAAGCAAAACGGGATACAACCAGGGCTTCGCTAGTAAGCAGCGAGGTCTTGCCTCGTGTTACACAGAGCGACAGCTCACTGAAAAACACACTTCGCGAGAAAAACACACTTCGCCAAGACAGGCTTCGGTGAACTAAAAAAAACTAGCGAGGTATGCAATACGAGCTCAAGCAAAAGCACACAGAAGCAGGGCTTCGCCGCTTGAACAAGGAACACTGAAATAAATTGAACTCAGAATGAATACAGTGAGGTCTGTGTACAGGAGCTCAACAGTAAATGCTCAAAGTGTTAAATGTTACCTACCGAGCCCCCATATTTATAGCCCATGGATTCATCCTAAGGAAGTGACTACTTTACCCCTAGGGTTTACATTCATTTTGTCTCTTCAGAACTAAGGGGTACAAAAGGTAGTCCACCTTTATTCTGGAGGCTTCTCTGTCAGCTGCAGAGGGGACAGTGTCAGCCTTTTTCAGAACAGACAGTGTCAGCCTTTACAGAGTTGACTTCTGGAACCTCCCTTCGCACCGGAGGGTACGGTAGCTTCGGCGAGAAGCCTGCAGCCTGTTGGCCTTCGCTCCGCCGAAGATGTCCTTCGATACAGTGACGGTTTTGAGCCGAAGCCGTCAAAGCCCTTGGGCCTTCGCACCACCACCTTCGGAGTGGACCTCCACGGCTTCGCAGCTACTCCCAGCTCGAACACCGTCCATCCGTGTACCGAAGCCATGCATGGCCGAAGCACCACAAGACAACCTCACTCCGGAGCTAGCCTCGCTCCGAAGTCCTTCACACTCCGAAGCCCCACCTTCGGAGTACCACCCTTCGAAGTCCCTCCTTCGTCCAAGGCCTCCGCATGAAGCATTCCATGAGCACTTCGTCGCAGTGTCTCACTCCGAGCACACTCCTCGACGAGCCTCACCCGGACCATGCCTTCGATGCGCCTCGACTTCTGAGACCTTCGTCGGGTAACCTTCGAGTGTCTCCCTCCGGAGCACACTTCGAACACCTTGCCTCCGCAGAGGACTTGATCCACCAACTCCGAAGTCACTCCATTCGGAGTACCTTCGAAGTGCCTCATGTCCGAGGACTTTGTCTCGGAGCACCTTCAGCCGGAGCCACGCTCCGCACTCTTTGCCTTCACCTGGCACGCCTCGACCCGAGGACCGACCCGGACCACCTTCGCAGCCACCGTGACGGAGCTTCCCGCTCCCCTGGCATCAAGCCACCCGCTTGACCCAGGTTCACCCGGCTCGAACCCTGTCCGTCGCCTCCGAAGTCCCTGCGCACCACCGACAAGCAAACAAGTGTATCCAGTACTCCGGAGACCTCTCCGGGTTAGCAACCTTCGGTACACACTCCGGTGTACCGCCCAAAGTACCGAAGCCATCGGTACGAACCCAGTCATCGTGTACTGCCGGACCCCTCCGACGAGCACACTCCCCTGCACAGCTGCAGCAAGCAAACACCGAACACACTCCGGTGACACACCTCCGAACACCCTTCGGAAGTACCCTTCGAACAGAGGGTAAAATCCAGTCAATCACTCATCACATACACCGAAACCATCCTTGGTTTCTCAATCTCCCCCTTGATGAGTGCATTGACAACCAAATTGAAGTTCAAGAAAATTTAAAAACTTTCAGCACACAAGTGACCATAAAAACTCAGAAAAGAGCCAAAGCATGTCACTTGATAAAAGAAATTTTTCTCCCTCTTTCTTAAAGAGTAAAAGCCCTTTTTGGCAAATCTCCCCTTGATAAGAACTCCCCCTGAGTTAAGCAAATTTTTCTCCCCCTTTATGTCAAAAATCTCTCCCCCCTTCAAAATTATGCCTTCTTGCGGCAGAGAACATAGCAAACCTCTCCCCCTTTGGCAATGCAAGCATCAAGGAGCAGTCAAAAGATGCAAAGCTTCGAAATGAATAGAATTGCAAGGACATATAATGCAAAATATGCCAACATTAAAACGAATGATCATGTGCTCAGCTCAATTTAACAATCTGTGAAACAAGATGATGGCATGAGATTTTGTCATTTGTAAAGTAAAAGCATCACCACTTTAATCACAAGCAGCTAGACATGTGAAGGCAAGGACTGCGCAAAAGCTAACAATTTCTACCCTAGACAGACAAGTCTTGTCCAAAAGGAGCTTTGAAAGCAAACTTGATTGATCAATTTGTTTTTCTTTTCTTAATGCCAGGGGTTATTTGTTTGTCCACCTTATACTTTCCAATCAGGCCAAGCCTAGGAAAGAAAGCCATCTGAAGCTTAAGGCGGTGATTTTGGCATACACTACACTATCCCAGTTCAGACCAATGTGCAATGGTAAGCAGTCTAGAATAGAGTAGTGCGACAAACAAACCCTCCTGGATCTTTTCATTGAAACCAGGCAAATCATGGATTTTTGATTTTGATTTTGAGGAATTAAATATTTGATGAGTATCCATGAATAAAGAACACATTTTTCAAGTTGCATATTTTAGCATCCAAGGAACAGTGTCTTGCTGTCAAGTAGATAAAAGATAGCTAAAAGCAGTCCAACCTAAACAAGCTAGATGCAAGATTGTGCGGTGAGCAAGTTTTGATTTTAGAAAATAAAACAGCATGCACAACCAATGTTCCAGATATATTTCATAGAGCTGAGCTGACATGATTTCTTTGAATTAAAAGCAGGCATATAATGGCAAAAGATGTAAGTGCGATTCCACACATAACGAGCACATGCAAGACAATTAAAATCAGCTCCCCCTCACAAAATGCCGTAGGGATGACAAATACCAAGTTCCCCACGCAAGTAAGCAAATCGAGAAGCATCGAGGGGTTTTGTAAAAATGTCGGCAAGCTGGTGTTGGGTATCAACATATTGAAGTTCAATATCACCCTTCTCATTGTGATCTCTGAGAAAATGATACCGTACATCAATGTGTTTGGTTCTGGAGTGCTGAACCGGGTTGTTTGCAATACAAATAGCACTAGTGTTATCACAGAAAAGTGGAACACTCTTATAATCTAACCCGAAATCCCGCAAAGTGGAAACCATCCACAAAATCTGAGAGCAACAGCTAGCTGCAGCAACATATTCGGCTTCAGCCGTCGATTGTGCAACACTAGACTGTTTGCGGGAAGACCAGCAAACCAGAGATGTACCCAGAAAATGACAAGTACCAGAGGTACTCTTCCTATCAATTCTACACCCAGCAAAATCCGCATCAGAATAACCTCTAAGACATAAAGATGAAGACGATGAATACCATATGCCAAACTCAAGGGTGTGTTTGAGATACCTTAGAATGCGCTTAACCGCTTGGCGGTGCGAAGCTCGTGGCGAAGCCTGAAAACGAGCGCACAGACACACATGCGAAGTGTATGTCCGGCCTCGTGGCAGTCAAGTAGAGGAGGGAGCCGATCATGCTTCGGAACTCCTTCTGATCTACGGCTTCTCCATCTTCGTCAGGGTCCAATGCTACAGATGTAGCCATTGGAGTGGCGAGGGGCTTCGCATCGGACATGTCGAACTTCTTGAGCAGGTCCTTGGTGTACTTTGTCTGGTGGACAAAAGTACCTTGTTTGCTTTGCTTGATTTGCAAACCAAGGAAAAAGGTGAGTTCACCCATCATCGACATTTCAAATTCCCTGCTCATGGTATCTGCAAACTCGGCAACCAAAGCATGAGAAGAGCCACCAAAGATGATATCATCCACATAAATCTGCACTAGGAGGAAATCTTTGCCATGCTTGAGAGTAAACAAGTGTTTTATCAACTGAGCCCATCAATACCCTCGCTCAAGCAGAAAAGACTTAAGTCTATCATACCATGCCCGAGGGGCCTGCTTGAGTCCATAAAGAGCCTTATGAAGTTTAAGGACTTTATGTGGGTACTTGGGGTTTTCAAAACCAGGGGGTTGTTTTACATAAACATCTTCACCTATGAAGCCATTAAGAAAAGCACTTTTGACATCCATTTGATAGAGTTTGAATCCCCGGGATGTCGCAAAGGCAAGCAAAATCCTAATGGCCTCAAGGCGAGCAACAGGTGCAAAAGTTTCAGTAAAATCAATCCCTTCTAGTTGAGAAAAGCCCTGAGCTACAAGTCTAGCCTTAGTTTCTAACTATAGTCCCATCCTCCCCTTGTTTATTTTGAAAATCCATTTTGTTCCAATGAAATGAACATTTGGTGGAGGATCAACTAAAGTCCAGACTTGATTTCTCTTCAAAATTTTCAAGTTCCTCATGCATGGCATTGATCCAACTAGAATCAGAAAGTGCATGACTAACATCTAAAGGCTCGAAAGAAGCAACAAAAGCAGCATTAGTGAAATGGGCATGAGAACGGGTTACCCTTTGATCAAGCTCACCAATGATCTGCTCGGGAGGGTGCATCCTTTGAACATGATGTGGAGCCTCTCGGCGGGATGCAGTCTCCCCCTCAACTTGTGCGTTGGAGTGGTCCAAGATGACCGATGTTGAGGTAGTCGCTTCGGCACCTCGTGCCGAAGTAGTTGAAGCGGGGTCAGCTTCGGGGGTTGACGTTGAGGGTAGTAGGGGTTCATCCTCGAATTCTCCGGGATCTTCGTCTTCGAATAAGGTCTGTTCCATGTCGTGTTCATTTGCCTGTTCAAAAGCAGAACTAACAGAGGGGGTTGATTCATCAAAAGTCACATCACATGACTCGATGACAGTGTTAGTTTCCAAGTTATAAACACGATAAGAATGACCATGAGTAGTATAACCTAAAAAGATCCCGTCAGAAGATCGCGACTCAAATTTATCCAAGTTACCACGTTTTAGGATAAAGCAGCGACAGCCAAAAACTCGAAGATGAGTAACCTTGGGCTGTCTCCCAAAACGCAGCTCATAAGATGTCAAGTTTAAAATTGAGCGCAAGAAAATTCGGTTTGAGATGTAGCAAGCAGTGTTCATGGCCTCAGCCCAGAATTTTCTAGGAGTCCTATGCTCATCAAGCATCGTCCTAGCCATCTCAACCAAAGTGCGGTTTTTCCTCTCAACAACACCATTCTGTTGAGGAACCCGCGGAGCAGAGAATTGATGTTCTATGCCATGCTCCATGCAAAAGTCAACAAAGAGACTGTTTTTGAACTCGGTGCCATTATCGCTTCGAATGAATTTTAATGCACCAG
Organism: Zizania palustris; assembly: GCA_019279435.1. Lineage (NCBI taxonomy): Eukaryota > Viridiplantae > Streptophyta > Magnoliopsida > Poales > Poaceae > Zizania > Zizania palustris. Next base: position 11,374,244 of record JAAALK010000081.1, on the reverse strand, counting down.
GGAGTTCAGTGAAAAGTCTCAAAGCCAAGCTCCGAAAATGTGAAAACACTTCATCCTTGCTGGCAAGAAAGAAGACCCAAGAGTAGCGAGAGAAATCGTCGACAATAACAAGCACATACCACTTGCCGCCTAAAGAACTAACCCGAGAGGACCTACAGTGTCCATATGGAGAAGTTCTCCGGGCTGTTCAGTCATCACTGTGGTGACTGGCGAATGCGAAGCGGCAATCATTTTACCATGTCGACAAGGAGCGCAAACTAAATTCTTCTCAAACTTGAGCTTGGGCAATCCTCGGATCAGGCCTAGGGCGCTCAGACGAGCGAGCAACTCAAAGCTCATATGTCCTAGTCTCCTATGCCACTTCCAAAGCTCAGAAGACGAATGTGCAACAAGGCAATGAGAAGAACCAGACGACTCTGAAAAATCAGCTCCAAAAACTCTCCCGACTCTAAAGATCTTACACACAACAACGCCATCAGAATTGAGCACTTGCGAAGTATCGCGATGAAATCGCACTTCGAAGCCCTCATCAAGCAACTGAGATACAGACAGCAAATTGTATCCCAGGTTCTCAACCAAAGCAACATCTTTGAGAGTGAAGTTCGCGTTAATTCTTACCACACCTTTACCTTTCACTCTACTCCTTCGATTGTTTCCGAAGGTGATGTGTTCCCTTTGCTTGGTTGTGGTGAGGCTGGAGAACCAATTTACATCTCCGGTCATGTGGCGCGAACAACCGGAGTCCATTATCCACGTGCCCTCCAAGCCTCGACCTGTCGCCTACACATGATGAAAACGTCTCGCTCGCTCAGTGCTGGGGTGAGTGAAATAATGACGAGGCATCCAGCACTGAGTGACACGAGTAGTAGGCACAGTAAAAGTAGATGGTCTACGCACATAATAATCAGAATGATGCAAAGTGCGAGGTCTACCTACATGCTGAGAATGTAAAGCATGATGAGGTCTCCTACTCTGACGAGGTACAAAGCTACTCGCCCGAGGTCTACCACCATATGGAACATGGTGAACACCTCGAGGAGCAAAACCTCTCCGAGAAGCACGAGGAGCCTCGAAAACAGGACGAGAGTAATACTCAGACTCATGCATACCTAAAGATGGGTAATGCATGTCCTGATAGCTCATCGCCTGTGCACGTCGCTCATCCTTGATGCGACGGAAACAGAAACCAATCAAATGACCCGCCCGCTGACAATAAGAACAGTGAAACACTCTCCTGGGGCACTCTCATGGGTCACAGGAGCAACTCTCACAGGCTCCTTGGGTTTCTTCACAGTGGTTTTCTTGGGAGGATTTTTCTTGGTAGGAGGTGTGGTTTTCTTAGGTGGATGGGTAGGCTTTTTGGCTGATGGGGTGTCCAACAGAGCTCTCTCTTTCTCTAGGGTGGTGGGAGAGGTAAAAACAGTTTTGGTTTTACTGTCTGAAGCTATCCTCTCAAAACCCAAACCTAGAGCTACCCCGGCTCTGTCAGCACACAACTTGGTCTTGGCCAAGAGCAAATCCATCCTACCCTTTCCCTCAGTGCATTTGTTCACCACAGAAAGAAGGTATTCATTTTCTGACATGAGGTTTTCAGCTCGCTCTCTGACAGTGCCTAGCTGGTCCTTAAGGGTAATGCAGGTGTCACAAACAGGTTGCACATCCTTAGAACTACCGGCCCTCTCCAATCTAGCCTCCAAATCATGAACATGCTTATCACGTAAATTAATGCTATCGCGTAATAAAGAGCAGTTCATGCAATCAATAATATCATGAGGTCTAGAATCCACCTCCAAAAGCTGCTTCTGTGCAGTCTCAAGCTCAGAAAGAGTTTGAGCATGAACAGAACGCAACTGAGCAAGCTCACTCATGACAACAGAAGCATGACTCACATTCAGCATCATCAAACTTAGACTTAAGCATGGCATATTCAGTAGATACAGATTTCTAGCCTAAGTCTAAGGTCTTTTCTTTCTCTAGCGGCTTGCACAAGTAATCTATCCTGACCTAGCACTACTTCATTCAGCTCATCTAATTTAATTAGAAGCTGGTCAGATGATAGGTTTACCTCAGATGAGTCAAGCTCATCGCCGCTGTGATCGCTGTCGGCCATGAAGCAAAGGCCGGTGAAGTCACGTCCCTTCTTGTCCTTCTTGTCCTCCTTCCTTGGGGACTCCTCCTCCTCAGAGCTCGACTCCTCAGTTGAGGATGTGTCGATGTCGCTGAGAGCAGCAACAAAGGCTCTGGAAGCGGCCTTGGCTACTTTCTTAGCCATCTTGCCGCGCTTGCCCTTCACAAAGGGCTTCCTCTCCTTTTTGTGGAATTTGGGGCGGTCACTCTCATTCTCTCTTCTTGACCTTGGGGCAATTGGCCTTAATATGAGAGGTGTCGCCACATTCATAGCAGCCACTAAAACCACTTCTCCTCTGATCCCGTCTCTCATGATGAAAGCGGGTGAACCTCCGGGCAATGAGAGCAAGCTCATCATCAGCTAGAGTATCCACCTGCTCCTTTGTGACGGAGACCAGGGAGGACAAAGCAAAACCATCTGCAAGAACACAAGTGCCTGATGTGCTTGGTTCTGCAGTGGTGCCACGGCTAGTGCTAGAAACCAATGCCAATGGCTGTGGCAAAGAGCTTCTGTGCACAGCAAGAGATGCCTTAGCAATCTCTGTGGACTTCAGCTTGCTAAAGAGTTCATCACAGGTTAGAGTGTCATAGCCTGTGGACTCCTCAATGCTGGATATCTTCACCTCCCATATGCTACGGTCAAGAGCATAGAGAAGCTTGATAGCCCTATCGTGATCACTGTAAGCAAGCGTCCCGTTGGATCGCAAGTTACTCACTATCGCGTCAAAACGAGAAAACATGGCATCTATAGATTCACCAGGTGCCTGCACAAACAGCTGATACTGTTGGTTGTAGGTGCTTTGGCGCCTGGCCTTAATCTGAGCAGAGCCCTCATGAAAGACAGTGAGTGTTGTCCAAATTCCCTAGCAGTCCTAAGGTGCTGCACCCTGTCAAACTCACTTCGACTCAAACCAATGAACAGTATGTTCCTTGCCTTCGAGTTGGCAATATACTGATCTTTTTCGGTTTGAGTGGTGCGGGTATCAGGGATGGAGTATTGTGAGTCCACAATCTCCCAAATTGCATTTCCTTGGCTTAACAAGTAAGCCTCCATGCGCACCTTCCAGTATGCAAAATCTGTCCCATCGAACAGAGGAATTTACTGCCTCTATCCATGTCGCCAACAGATCACAAAACCGGTTAAGGTCAACTGGTGATCTTAACCCGCTCTGATACCAATTGTTGGACCGGAAAACGGCGACCAGAGGGGGGGTGAATGGGAGCTTTTAAAATTTCGGGCTAAAAACTTAGCCTTCGGTTCTGTTCTGTCTTCTGCGGAACAGGCTTCGAACACTACCTTCGAAGGTCTGGTTCGGAGGTACTTCGTCACCTTCGAACACAGGCTTCGGAGGAGCAAAAGTTCGAAGCCAAGAAGACTTCGCTCCACTAACAACCTTCGAAATCTACTCTGCTTAGTCAGTGCGGGCTCCGCACACGAGGTGCTACGACCAGGCTTCGCACTTCACCCTTCGCAGGAGTGGACAGCCCTCTGAGGACTTCGACCAAGTACTTAGCGACAGCAACTGGTGCTGGGCTTCGTACGCACACAAAACAGGACTACGCTAAGGGCTTCGACACAGGAAGCAAAACGGGATACAACCAGGGCTTCGCTAGTAAGCAGCGAGGTCTTGCCTCGTGTTACACAGAGCGACAGCTCACTAAAAAACACACTTCGCGAGAAAAACACCCTTCGCCAAGACAGGCTTCGGTGAACTAAAAAACTAGCGAGGTATGCAATACGAGCTCAAGCAAAAGCACACAGAAGCAGGGCTTCGCCGCTTGAACAAGGAACACTGAAATAAATTGAACTCAGAATGAATACAGTCGAGGTCTGTCTACAGGAGCTCAACAGTAAATGCTCAAAGTGTTAATGTTACCTACCGAGCCCCCATATTATAGCCCATGGATTCATCCTAAGGAAGTGACTACTTTACCCCTAGGGTTTACATTCATTTTGTCTCTTCAGAACTAAGGGGTACAAAAGGTAGTCCACCTTTATTCTGGGAGGCTTCTCTGTCAGCTGCAGAGGGGACAGTGTCAGCCTTTTTCAGAACAGACAGTGTCAGCCTTTACAGAGTTGACTTCTGGAACCTCCCTTCGCACCGGAGGTGACGGTAGCTTCGGCGAGAAGCCTGCAGCCTGTTGGCCTTCGCTCCGCCGAAGAATGTCCTTCGATACAGTGACGGTTTTAAGCCGAAGCCGTCAAAGCCCTTGGGCCTTCGCAACCACCACCTTCGGAGTGGACCTCCACGGCTTCGCAGCTACTCCCAGCTCGAACACCGTCCATCCGTGTACCGAAGCCATGCCTGGCCGAATCACCACAAGTCAACCTCACTCCGGAGCTAGCCTCGCTCCGAAGTCCTTCACACTCCGAAGCCCCACCTTCGGAGTACCACCCTTCGAAGTCCCTCCTTCGTCCAAGGCCTCCGCAATGAAGCATTCCATGAGCACTTCGTCGCAGTGTCTCACTCCGAGCACACTCCTCGACGAGCCTCACCCGGACCATGCTTCGATGCGCCTCGACTTCTGAGACCTTCGTCGGGTAACCTTCGAGTGTCTCCCTCCGGAGCACACTTCGAACACCTTGCCTCCGCAGAGGACTTGATCCACCAACTCCGAAGTCACTCCTTCGAGTACCTTCGAAGTGCCTCATGGCCGAGGACTGTTGTCTCGGAGCACCTTCAGCCGGAGCCACGCTCCGCACTCTTTGCCTTCACCTGGCACGCCTCGACCCTAGGACCGATCTGGACCACCTTCGCAGCACCGTGACGGAGCTTCCCCGCTCCCTGGCATCAAGCCACCCGCTTGACCAGGTTCACCTGGCTCGAACCTTGTCCATCGCCTCCGAAGTCCCTGCGCACCACCGACTAGCAAACACGTGTATCCAGTACTCTCTCCTGGAGACCTCTCCGGGTTAGCAACCTTCGGTACACACTCCGGTGTACCGCCCAAAGTACCGAAGCCATCGGTACAACCCAGTCATCGTGTACTGTCGGACCCTTCCGACAGTACACTCCGCTGCAACAGCTCTGCAGCAAGCAACACACCGAACACACTCCGGTGACACACCTCCGAACACCCTTCGGAAGTACCCTTCGAACAGAGGGTAAAATCCAGTCAATCACTCATCACATACACCGAAACCATCCTTGGTTCTCACAGTAAAAGTAGACGGTCTACGCACATAATAATCAGAATGGTGCAAAGTGCGAGGTCTACCTACATGCTGTGATCGAAAACAGTCGAGGTCTCTACTCTGATGAGGTACAAAGCTACTCGCCCGGGTCTACCACCATATGGAACATGGTGAACACCTCGAGGAGCAAAAACCTCTCCGAGAAGCACGAGGAGCCTCAAAAGCAGGACGATAGTACATCTCAGACATGCATACCAAAGATGGGTAATGCATGTCTTGGTAACTCATCGCCTGAGAGCGTCGCTCATCCTTGATGCGATGAAAACAAAACCCAACCAAATGACCCGCCCGCTGACAATAGGAACAATGAAAAACTCTCCTAGGGGCACTCTCATGGGTCACAGGAGCAACTATCACAGGCTCCTTGGGTTTTCTCTGAGTGGTTTTTTGGGAGGGATTTCTTGGCAGGAGGAGTGGTTTTCTTTGAGCTCGGGTAGGTTCTTGGCTGGTGGCGTGTCTAACAAAGCTTTCTTTCTCTAAGGTAGTGGGAGAGGTGAAAACAGTTTTGGTCTTACTGTCTGAAGAATCCTCTCAAAACCCAAACCTAGAGCTACCCCTGCTCTGTCAGCACAAACTTGGTCTTAGCCAAGAGCAAGTCATCCTACCCTTTCCCTCAGTGCATTATTAACCACAGAAGAAGGTATTCATTTTCAGTCATGAGGTTTTCAGCTCGCTCTCTAACAGTGCCTAGCGGTCCTTAAGGGTAATGCAAGTGTCACAACAGGTTGCACATCCTTAGAACTACCGGCCCTCCTCCAATCTAGCTCTAAATCATGAACATGTTTATCAAGTAAATTAATGCTCTCGCGTAATAAAGAACAGTTCTGCATTCAATAATATCATGAGGTCTAGAATCCACCTCCAAAAGTGCTTCTGTGCAGTCTCAAGCTAGAAAGAGTTTGAGCATGTACAGAACGCAACTGACCAAGCTCACTCATGACAACAGAACAAGATTCACATTCAGCATCATTAACTTAGACTTAAGCATGGCATATCAGTAGAAATAGTTTCTAGCCTAAGTCTAAGGTTTTCTTTCTCTAGCGGCTTGCACAAGTAATCTATCCTGACCAAGAACTATTCATTCAGCTCATCTAATTTAAATTAGTGGTAGATGATAGTGTTACTCAGATGAGTCAAGCTCATCGCCGCTGTGATCGCTGTCGGCATGAAGCAAAGGCCGGTGAAGTCTCGTCCCTTCTTGTCCTCTTGCCTCCTCCTTGGGGACTCCTCCTCAGAGCTCGACTCCTCAGTTGAGGAAGTGTCGATGTCGCTGAGAGCAGCAACAAAGGCTCTGGAAGCGGCCTTGGCTACTTTCTTAGCCATCTTGCCGCGCTTGCCCTTCAAAAGGTTCATCTCCTTCGTGGTATTTGGGCGCTCACTCTCATCTTCTTTTGAGCTTTGGGCAATTTTCCTTGATGTGAGAAGTGTCACCGCATTCAAAACAACCACTAAAAACCATTCTCCTCTGATCCCGTCTCTCATGATGAAAGCGGGTGAACCTCGGGCAATGAGAGCAAGCTCATCTCATCTAGAGTGTCCACCTGCTCCTTTGTGACGGAGACCAGGGAGGACAAAGCAAAACCATCTGCAAGAACACACGTACCAGATGTGCTTGGTTCTGCAGCGGTGCCACGGCTAGTGCTAGAAACCAATGCCAATGGCTGTGGCAACGAGCTTCTGTGCACTGCAAGAGATGCCTTGGCAATCTCTGTGGACTTCAGCTTGCTAAAGAGTCATCACAGGTCAAGGTGTCATAACCTGTGGACTCCTCTGGATATCTTTACTTCCCATATGCTACGGTCAAGAGCATAGAGAAGCTTGATAGCCCTATCATGATCACTGTAAGCAAGCGTCCCGTTGGATCGCAAGTTACTCACTATTGCATCAAAGCGAGGGAAAACATGGCATCTATAGATCACCAGGTGCCTGCACAAACAGCTGATACTGTTGGTTGTAGGTGCTTTGGCGCCTGGCCTTAATCTGAGTAGAGCCCTCATGAAAAACAGTGAGCGTTGTCCAAATCTCCTAGCAGTCCGGAGGTGCTGCACCCTATCGAACTCACTTCTACTCAAACCGATGAACAGTATATTTCTTGCCTTGGAGTTGGCATTATACTGTCCTTCTCTGTTGAGAGTGCGAGTTCAGGGATGGAGTATGTGAGTCCACAATCTCCAAATTGCATTTCCTTGGCTTAACAAGTAAGCCTCCATGCGCACCTTCCAGTATGCAAAATCAGTCTATCGAACAGGGAATTTTACTGTCTCTATCCATGTCGCAATAGATCACAAAACGGTTAAGGTAAATGGTGATCTTAACTGCTCTGATACCAATTGTTGGACCGAAAGGCGACCAGAGGGGGGGTGAATGGGACCTTTTAAAAATTCAGGCTTAAAAAACAGCCTTCGGTTTAATCCTGTCTTCTGCGGAATAGGCTTCGAACACAACCTCGAAGGTCTGGTGCGGAGGAATTCGACTGCTCCGAACACAGGCTTCGCAGGAGCAAAAGTTCGAAGCAAGAAGACTTCGCTCCACTAACAACCTCGAAAATCTACTTGCTAAGTCAGTGCAGGCTCGCAACAAGGTGCTTCGCGCAGGCTTCGCACTTCACCCTTCGCAAGAGTGGACTGCCCTCTGAGGACTTCGATCAGGTACTTGGCAGCAGCAACTGGTGTTGTGCTTCGTTCACGAAGGTCTACACGCACACAACGGACTTCGCTACGGGCTCGACACAAGAAGAAAAACGGGCTTCGATCAGGGCTTCGCTAGTAATCTGTGAGGTCTGGCTCAAGTTACACAGAGCGAACGCACGCTGAAAAACACCTTCGCACAGAAACAACCTTCGCCTAGACAGGCTCGGTGCACTACAAACTAGCGAGGTATGTAACGCGAGCTCAAGCAAAAGCACAAAGAAGCAGGGCTTCGCTGCTTGAACAAGGAACACAAATAAATTGAACTGGATGAATACAGCGAGTATGTGGCTACAGGAGCTCAACAGTAAATGCTCAAAGTGTAAATGTTACCTACGAGCCCCCATATTATAGCCCATAGTTCACCCAAAGGAATGACTACTTTACCCTAGGGTTTACATTGGTTTTGTCTCTACAGAACTGAGGGTACAAAAGGTAGTCAATTTATTGGAGGCTTCTCTGTCAGCCTTTGCAGATGGGACAACGCCAGCTTTTTGCAGAGCAGGACTGTCAGACTTGCAGCTTTGACTTCGGAGCCTCCTTCGCACCGAGAGGGGTGCGGTAGCTTCGGCGAGAAGCCTTGAGCTGGTGGCCTTCGCTTCGCGAAGATATCCTTCGATACAGTGACGGTTTGAGCCGAAGCCGTCAAAGCCTTGGGCCTTCGCACCAACACCTTTGGAGTGGACCACCACGGCTTCGCAGCTACTCTCAGCTCGAACTCCGTCAGTCCGTGTACGAAGCCATGCAGGCCGAGTACCACAAGACAACCACACTCCGGAGCTAGCCTCGCTCCGAAGCCTTCCACACTCCGAAGCCCCACCTTCGGAGTACCACCCTTCGAAGTCCCTCCTTCGTCAAGGCCCTGCACGAAGCATTCCATGAGCACTTCGGCAGTGTCTCTCCCTGAGCACACTCCCGACAAGCCTCACCGGACCATGCCTTCGTGCGCCTGACT